>JBBPMH010001153.1:0-11267 GCA_038090235.1 Pulveroboletus ravenelii
TGGCAACCAAATCACATGACTAAGGGCTCATCCTCAAGGCCAGAGTTAGGGCTATTGATGATCCTGCAAGGGTTAGAGCTGATATATTTTGGTTCTCTTGCAAATGTTAAGTTTTTCCAAAATAGCCCAACATTGGGACACTTATTTGAGCCACTGTAGGTAGTCCTTATGCTTGGAATTCATTCTCTTTTGGCTTCTCTTGCAGTTTGCTTGAGTTGATCCCTGATATAATTCCAAGCATATCTTTATTCTTCACCAAGCACACTTTGTGCTTCCCAATCCTATCCTCCTCTTACTCTCTATCTCTTACTTGCCAAGTCAGTTGAGCCTTTGCTCCCACTAGTTTCTCATAAACAGTCTAGCTCACTGTATACAAGCCACCCAGGTCCAGGGTTAAGGAACTTGAAGTACTTGCTCCACTTGATGGGCAACCATAAACCTGGTTATCAGTTGCATATATGATTATCCACCATCATAAATAAGGATAAAGTTGCTGCCAGCAGATTAGTGCACTACTGCCACAGTTCATGTGACTACCAGTTATTGTCATGTGATAGTACTGTGTGTTAAGTAGTAGTTTGTCACCAGGATTTTCCCATCTACCCCACAAACAGAAAGAAGAAGTCTGCCAAAGAAAAATTCTCCAAGACCATTCTCCTGCATTCAGTCACACCCACTAGGGAGTTCTTTGGAAGAACCTAGCAGTTGTTACGCTCAATCTCGAAAGGTCGAAGTGTGGACTTGGCTGAAGGTCAAGGACGAGGATTGTTATTTAGCAAACAGCTGTTAACAGGATGAGGACGAAGAGTGTAGCCTGCGGGCGGCAGGGTCAAGAGTTCTATCAATGAACAGTTGATGGCTTTCTCAAGGTCAAGAGGTCTTGCCTAGCAACTAGCTAGCAAGGGGACAAGAGTAAGAGCTGAGCGCTCAGTCGAGTGTAGAGTGAAGACATGCAGAGGAAGCAAGTAAATTGCCAAGTAGGTCTAAGTTAAGTTGACAGGTAGACCTATGAGGGTTTTTATAGTACTTTGGGAAACAACAAGGTAAAATAAGAACAACGAGGAAACAACAAGGATTGGTAAACGTATGAGTAAACCAACGAATAGCGAAAGGAACTTAGTGACTAATGATGGAACTACGAGCCCAATACGAGAGAATCAGACGAGGAGACTAATGTTCAATGACAAATGGTGAGAGCGAAGTGGAAACAAAGTGGAAACAAGTCAAGAGATGAAGTAAAACATAACAGCAGTGAGCAGACAGTGCGAATATCATTAGGATCTCCTCTCTTACCCTCACAATCTATGTCAGGATCTGCCACCACTGTTGAGTATCCCCCCACATCATATGCCTACAAAAATAAGAATCTCCCATTCCCAGAATAATACAACCCCATCTCTTGCCCTGAGAAAATCATTGAAAGGACATGCCCTCCACATGCAATGAGTCCAGGGGTGCAATCTCCACAGCTCCTGTGTATTCATTTCCTAAAGCAGGATAAGGGAAAGAAATGTGCTACTACTAGACACCCTCTCAGTGACCCCTATGATTCAGATGGCAATAGTAGTGGAGATGATAGTGATGGAGGTAATTCTTGTCATGGAACCTTCCAGCCTTGGGTCACTTCTCAAGAACCACCCTGTCCAATTGGCCCATCCTTGGAAAATCATTTGCACCAAAGCCCTTTATCTTCAAGGGAGAAAAAGCCAAATATAGGGCTTGGATCACTGCCCTTCAGAATTACTTCCTTGGGTTCAGTGATGTGCCTTTGGACATGCAGCGGCAGATCATTATGCTTGGGTTCATGGGAGGCAAAAAAGCAAACCCAGCCCAATGATTCACTGATCTCTACTTTGAAATGAGCTTGGGAACTCAAACATAGGACAAGTTCCTGATAGAGCTAGATAAGCAATTCAAACCTGTCACTGCCAGAAAGAAGGCATATGAGAAGCTAATAACACTAAAACAAGGGAATAACACAGTTGAGGACTTCTTCATCCAAATGAACCAATTAATGGCTGAAGCTGGCTTTGGCCACAATGCTAAGTTCAACAAAACCCTCATCTGCATCTGCCAACAAGGAATAAAGGAGGAAATAATCTCCTTTGCAGAACAAGGATTCCCTGGTCTAGCAATGTCCACATCTCTAGATAAATAGGAACAACATCTCATGAGGGCTGAAGCCTTGTTAGCAGCAAGAAGAGCCAGGAAGGCTGCAAGTGGTTTCACAGCTCTGTCCCACCAACCCTTTCATTCATTGTTCTGTCCATACACCCAAACCACTTCCACCACTCCTGTGAGCAAACCCACCACACCTCAGGCAAATTTCCTGCAGGTCCAACCTGCATCTGAGAAACAAGTTGGAACATTCAGAGGACAAGGGATTCCCATAGACATCAGTAAGGCCTGCACTGAAGGAAAATGCTTTAAGTGTAGAAAGCCATGGCCTTGCCCTGAACACGCACACCCACCACATTCCTGCATGTGATATATTGAATTCAAGGGGGCCAAGATCTTTTATCAGTTGGCTGAGGAGCTGGCTGAGGCAATGAAGGTGGTGGAGAAGGATAAACAGGATTTTGGCACAGATGAGTAGATACTGGTCATTCTACCTTGTTGGACAATAGTTCACACATTTCATCTGTACCATTGACTGGTTTGAACAAATTCTCTATTTTGACCATTGAAGAAATGAGTGAACCTGAGACTGCCTCCATCATTCTTTCCTGTCCCAAGACTCTCCCAGTAAAATGAGGAGATGTTACTATTCCCTTACTCTAAAGGGGTTCACCAGGAGCAGCAGGCTACAATCTATATGCTGCAGAAAGTATTATTGTCCCTGCTCAAGGACAAACCCTCGTATCTATCAAACTTCACATGGCCATTCCTGTAGGCCATTATGGTCATATTGCGCCATGTTCCAGACTGGCTGTTAAAGCATTGTTGACCACCAGAGCTGGTGTTGTTGACAGTGACTATAGAGGAGAGGTGAAGGTACTCCTGATCAACCAATCTGACAAATCATTTGAAGTAAAAATTTGAGAAAGAATAGCTCAACTTATTCTTAAAAAAATCTCTACCCCCCCAGTAAAAGAAGTGGAATCATTAGACCACACAGAAAGAGATAAAAAAAGGCTTCAGAAGCGCCAGATCCACCAAAATATGGAGCCATAGGAGAGAACAATGGGAAAATCATATAAATCCTTGGTCATTAAGGTGAATTCAACAACAGATTCAGGGAGATAAGAAAAGAGCAGTTAAACATATTTGCTCCTTCATTCATGACCAATGGGTGTTGGAAGTGGATGAATCTTTTATAAAGGACCTCAAATCTATGACTGATGAGGAGTCCCTCTGGATACTTAGAGACCTCCAAAAGAAACCATGCTTCAAAAAAGCATCCACAAGATGAAGAGACCATAACTCTCTTGAAATTCCCATTTCCATAAAACAGGATTCTGGAGTGCAACAGAAAGCAAGAGTGCTGATAGACTCAGGGTGCACTGGATCTTCTATCAACAAAGAATACATTAAGCAAAAGGGGCTGGACTAGTGTTACCATAGCTTCAAGCTGGCATTTTTTATCTTGCTATCTGCTTGATTAAAATATATGTATATGGTCTCACAATGCAGTTTTTAGGTCTGGCTGTCAGTAGAAAAAAGAATTATGACAATTAATCCAACCACTTCTGAGATATTTTATTTAAGCTAATCTATACTTGTTACGCTTGATCTCAAAGGGTCAAGACGTGAACTTGGCTAAGAAACAAGATGAGGGATGTTGTTAGCTAACAGCTACAACAGAATGAGGATGAGAGACGTAGCCTGCAAATAGCAGGGTCAAGGGTTCGTCTGACAACTAGTCAACAACAATTCAAGGTCGAGAGTCTTGCCTAGCAACTTGCTCACAAGGAGACAGAGGTAAGAGCAGAGTGCTCAGTCGAGTGTGAAGTGAGGACACACAGAGAGAAGCAAGTAGATTGCCAAGTAGGTCTAAGCTAAGGGACAGGTAGACCTACAAGGGGTTTTTATAGTATATTGGAGAATGACAAGATAAAACAAGGACAATGAGAAAAAAACAGAGATTGGTAAATGTATGAGTAAGCCAGCAAATGGCAAAAGAAACTTAGTGACTAATGGTGGAGCTATGAGCCTGATATGAGAGAATCAGACGAGGAGAGTAAAGTCCAATGACAAACAATGGAAACAAGTCAAGATAACAGTGAAATGTAACATTACCCCCTATTTAAGGCAAGGAGACACCATTGACTTCCTAAAATTCCCAGTAGCTATATCCAGGGGAGCCAGTCATATTGCTGTAAGCTTCAGTGGTGAAAGGATCATTATTGGGAAAGTCCGCACAAGGGGGAGGGACAGGGATGGGACTCCCAGAGCACCTATGAGGGCGTGCATGAAATGGTTGTTGACAGTGGAGTTGGCGAGAGGGGGGTGATGGTGATGGCGGAGAGGGGGGGAGTGTGGAGCAATGGGAATACCTAGATGAAGACGATGAGGAAAAGGTTCCTCCTGGAGGGTGGTGGGGGAAGTGGACAGTAGAGAGGTCGACATGCAGTGGGGTTTGCTGGGATACTCCTGCACGACGATGTACAGAGGTGCACTGATACTGTGCATGTCCTGGGGCCCAGGTGTGGCAGGTAGGACACTCGTAGAGCTCGCAGTTGACTCGCACATGCCCGAGCTGGTGGCATTCGAAGCATGCTTGTCTGTAGAGTGGGTGAGATGTGGGAAGGGGCCATGGGTGCCATCCCCAGTAGGAGAGTTCCTCTCTCTCTAAGGTAGCTATTTCCTCGGGGTCAAGGGGGGAGGATGAGGCAGAGAGGTCATTACCATGTCTGAGGTTGTTGAAATGGGTGGTAACAGAGCAGCGGTAGCAGGGTCGGTTATATTTGGCTTTCTCAGCGAGATATCAATCAAGATCGACCAGATATTCTCCCAGCCTCATCTGATACCTGATGGAACCTAAGTGTCCACGGAGGACAGCATGAATGGAGCGAAGATGGTGTTTGGCCACAATCAAGTCTGAGTGGGAGTTGAGGGAGTTGATTAACAGGTCAAGGTGGCAAACCTCTAGGAAGGCATCGATCAATGAGGCCAGAGGGGAGCCGGGTGTGAGGTTGTTGTCCATTGGGAGGGTGAGACAGGGGTTGGCAACATGTGTCATGAGAAGGCTATGGTAATGTTCATCAGAGAGGTCATTGCATAAGCATTGGGCATAGGTGGGGACGTCTGGGGGATGGATTCCATTGTCATGGCTATGGTGAAGGATTCGCCACTTGCTGATGGTGGGGTGAGGGGTATTGGGATGGGCGGGGGAGTCAACTGGGGAAGACAATATTACAGAGAAGGGGGAGGTTGGTTCAGTTGTTGGAGAACCCGGTTGAACAGGATGAAGAGGATTTGGAATGCTTTCTCAGGGTCCCTGAATGGGTGGAAGGTCTGCACTAATAGTTGTTCTAGCTCTAGGAGAACTCAGAGCATTCCAGGAGTCAGGGGAGGGTACACTGTGAGAGGGGCAAGAGGAGGCATTGGAGGTAGACATGTAGTGGATTGAATGGGGGACGGGATGGGGGAAGAGCTTGGGGTGGAGGTGTTTATATGTCTTTAGGACGAGTGGGGCATTATTCATTTCTGACTCTGAAACCCATAAGTCTTTTTCTGCTAAGTAACCTTTCCATCAGATGAGGTATTGCCGACGGGACAGAACTCCACGATGATGTACAATCTTCTCAACTTCATATTCTTCTTCCTCTTCTATTAAGTCCAGTGGTGGAGCAGGGAAGTTCTGTCCGTGTATGTTGTTTTTGCGATAGGGCAATAAGAGAGAGGCATGGAATATGGGGTGGATTTTCCATGTGGGAGGGAGTCAGAGTTCATAGGAGATAGGTGATAAGACTTTCATAATAACAAAGGGTCCTTCTTGTTTTGGGGCAAATTTGGGGCTGGTGAGGGAACACTTTAAGTTCTGGGCTTCTAGCCATACCTTATCTCCTTGCTTCCACAGGTTGAAACCTCATGTGTTTCTAGATCTCATCACTTGGTGTACTAGCTCATGTGCTGCCAAGGCTTCATTTCTCATGTGTGATAAGACCTTTAGTCATGATTTGACGGCAGGGAGGTTCATTTCAGAAATGATTGTGGGAAGGGGTTTCAGCTCATATCCTATCATGAGATAGAATGGCGATTGGCCAGTGACTGAGTGTGGGCAGTGGTTGTGAGCAAATTCTGCCATCAGGATATGCTCAGCCCAACTGGTTGGGTTATCGTGGCAGAATATCTGAAGGTACATTTCAATTTCTTGATTGACCCTTTTGGTTTCTCCATCGGTCTGGGGGTGGTAGGTGGTGGAGAGGGTGAGGGAGTATCTGAGGAGAGAGGCTAGGGATTTGGTGAATTCCAAGGCGAATTAGGGGCCTCAATCCAAAATAATTTTGTCATAAAGGCCAAATCTGGTGTATACCTTATGAAAGAACAGATGGGCGATTCCTTTGGCAGTGACAGATTTCTTAGTTGGGCACAAAATCACCCCCTTAGTAAGCCCATGGTCGACTACAACCAAAAGACTGTTGAAACCATCAGACAGGGGGAGGTCGGTGATCAGGTCGCAGGAGAGCTGCTGGAAAGGCCAGGTGCAGGCGGAGGTGATAGGGGTCAAGGGGGTGATAGTGGGGTATGTGTTGACTTTATGTTGTTGGCAAAGGGCACATCCCTGGATGTAATTCCAGATGAAGGATGCCAGGCCAGGCCACCAGTAATCGCGGGAGACGAGCTAATGGGTTTTTAGAAAGCCTGGGTATCCAGCAGAGGGGTGGTCATGACAGCATGAGACAGCATCATGGCTGAGAGATTCTGGTAGGTAGACACGTCCTTTGTAGGTGAAAACACTGGCGTCAAAGTGCCAGTCAGAGAGATGGGAATGGAATTGGGAGGGGACAGCTCCCTCAAGGGCATGAAGGGCATTGAGAACAAGGGGGTCGGTGGTGGAGGAGTGGGCTACCTTGTTGGAGAGATCAGTGTCAATTAAATTGACAAAGAGGTTGGTGGGGAGCAGGGTGATATCAATGTTGTTATCGTCTTCGGAGGTGGTGTGGTCTGGACGATGGGAAAGTGCATCGGGGGCAGCGAGGGAGGAGCTGGGGACATGGGTAAAGTGGAGGTCGAAGTCGGCCAGATCAAGAAGCCAATGGGCTTGGCGTCGGTTGAGTTTGTGTGGCTCCTGAAAGTAGGTTAGGTTTTTGTGGTCGGTGAGAATGTCTACAGGGAATGCAGAACCATGGAGATGGTGACGCCAGGTCTTGAGAGCTCGGATGACTGTGAGAAGCTCGTGATCGTAGATGTCATAGTTTCGTTCTGCAGGGGAGAGAGATTGGGAGAGATAGACACAAGGTTTGAGGTCACCATTGCTGTCCAGTTGAAGGAGAATTCCGCTGGTTGCCCATTTGGAGGTGTCGGTTGAGATGGCAAAAGGTCGGGTGGGGTCAGGTAATTGGAGGACTGGTTCAGCGAGAAAGGCATCTTTCAAGGCTTTGAAGGTGGTTTTGCATGATATTGACCAGTCCCAAGGGTGATCCTTCTTGGTAAGGTCAAGAAGGGGTCGGGCAATGGTAGAGTAATCAGGGATGAATCGACGGTAGAAGTTGGCGAAACCAAGGAATGATCGGACGTCTTTGACTTTGGTGGGTGTGGGCCAGTCTGCAATCCCTACTAGTTTTATGGGATCTATGGCAAGTTTGCTGGGTTTGACCACCATGCCAAGGTATTCTACCTGGTTTGCAGCAAACTCACACTTTTCGAGTTTAAGATGGAGGTCGAGTTCCTCCATGCATTTTAGAATGCAGCAAGTTCATTTGACATGGGTTTTCTTGTTGGGGGAGAAGATGAGGAGGTCGTCCATATATCTAAGATAATGAGCCAGCCCTCAGCGATGAGGTCATGGAATGAGTCATTCATGAACCATTGGAAGGTAGCTGTTACACTTGATCCTGAGAGGTCAAGTGTGGACTCGGCTAAGTGGCAAGGACAAGAGGAGCTGTCAGCAAACAGCTTACAGCAGAATGAGAGCAAGGGACATAGCCTGCAACTAGCAGGGTCAAGGGTTCGTCTGGTGACTAGCTGACGAAGGTTCAAGGTCAAAGATCTTGCCTAGTGACTTGCTAGCAAGGAGACGAGGGCAAGAGCAGAGTGCTCAGTCAAGTGTGGAGCGAAGATATGAGAGGAGACGAGAAGGTATATTGCTGAGTAGGTCTAAGCTAGGGAACAGGTAGACCTACAAGTGGGTTTATATAGTGCACTGAAGGGAAACAAGATGGGACAAAGACAACGAAGAGTAAACAAGGATTGCTAAATGTATGAGTCAATGGGCGAATGGCAAAAGAGACGGAGTGACTAAGTGTGAAGCTATGAGCCTGATACGAGAGAATCAGACAAGGAGACTAATGTTCAATGACAAACTGAGAAATGAAGTGGAAACAGATCAAGATAACAGTGAAACATAACAGTGGCGGGGGAGTTGGTGAGACCAAAGAACATTACAGTTGGTTCAAAGAGTCCTTTATGTGTGATGAAGGCTGCTTTCCAGCAGTCTGACTCTTTGATGCAAACATTGTTGTAGCCCCATCAAACATCAAACTTGGTGAACATGTTAGCCCCTTGCAGACGATCTATGAGGTTGGAAATGAGGGGAAGGGGGTAAGTGTCATGGACAGTATGTTGATTCAAGTACTGGTAGTCCTGGCAGGGACGGAGTTTCCCATCTTTCTTTTTAACAAAGAAGAAAGGGGAGGATTGGGGGGATTTCGACAGGCAGATTTTACCAGAATGAAGGTTTTCCTTGAGGAAGTCCTCCATGGCTTTCTTTTCTTTCTTGGTAAGGGAGTAGAGTTTGGCAGATTTCGGTTTGAATGTTGTAGAGCGCAGTGCATCTCTATGTTCGGATTCACTATTTTTCAACCAGTACAGTGCCCCTACCATTTCACCATTCTATTCCATTTGATACCCGTTTATCGTTACTTCACCTTTCCTTACATATGACCGACTGGACTACCAGACTACCACCGGACTACCACCAGACCCCAGGCAGTGTCTTGTGCTGCATTGGCAGAGTCATTTTGTTACTCTAAGATACCTTTTACGCTTCCCTCTTGACTATTCATCCTTTATTTCCACTGTATCCTCCTTTCCTTGATGACGCGGACTATACCTCTGTTACTACCACCGATGTCCCGGACTATTTAGTTGTTTAGTCATACCTTACAGAGTCCTGGGAATGCCTGGACTATAAGGAATGTATCTAGTCCTGAATAGGACAGCTCCCGTTTGGCTCACAACTACCGTCTACTGTTTGACCGACTGCTTACTGTCCACTGTTTATCATCACCATCACCGTTCTCTATCATCCACCACACCGTTCTATCGCTCATCACTCTGCTAGTCCACCCAGACTATTGGAATACAGGTTCAAGTAGTCCAGAGACCTCGTTCTCTCACTGCCCTTTCTTTGAGTCCTTTTAGGGTCGAGCACACTGTGCCCCTAGACCCACTTACCACTCATCCTGCCCCCCCACAGACAGGACTAGTGTTCTTCAATGTCTCATCTAGTTCAATGGGGTGATCATAGGGTCAGGTCAGAGGAACGTGGTCAGCTGATTCTTTGGCAAACACCAATGCAAAGTCAGTGAATTCAGAGGGGAGAATCGTGGTTTTCTTTTCGGGGAGCATGTGGATGGCAAGATCTGTGGCTGTAGTGAGTTTTCTGACCATTTTCACTTCTTCCCAAGTTTTCCATTCAGAGTGAGTGGGGAACCGTCCCCCTTTATCATAGTTTAGGTAGACATAGAGATCTTCATTCCACTTCTTGTCAGTGTTGATGTGTCAAATTTGATGGGAGTTAGGACAAGGTGTTTTTCAGGCAGTGTGTTCCATCAGCCATTTGTCCAGCGTTGAGTTATTCTGTCCCTGGGGGGAACCTTTTGGTCCATTCTTAGGTAGGGATTTGGAGATGGGGAGGGTCAAGGTGTACATTGGCCAATCAATGGTGGGGTTGGCCATTTTTAGCCAGGTCATTCCTAGTATGACCAGGGTTTCTCCAAGGTGCATTATGCTGAATTCTTCAGAGTAGTGGAGGTCAGCTAAGTGGAAGTCTATGGTGATGGTGAACTTTATTTCTCTGCAGTGATTAGGGGTCGAATCAGCATTTCGGACTGGGATAGGCTAGGGAAGTTGGGTCATAGGAAGTCGGTTTTTCTTTGCAAATTCCTAGTCAATGCAGGAGCAACTTGCTTCAGAGTCGAGGACAGCACGGGTTCTAATGTCTTTTGTTTTAGGTGCAAGGGTAATAGGGAGGATGATGGCTTTCAATTTCCTTGCTACTAATACATGAGAGTTAGGAGAAGTTTGTGTTAGGGGAACTTCTCCTTTTAAAAAGATGAGTCCCAGCTTCCAAACGTTACTTTTTTCATGTTCTCTCCTTTCTCTTCTTCTTTGTCTTCAATTTCCTGGAGCTTAGGGAGGTTGTTGGTTTTCACCCTTTTTACTTGCCAAGGCTGGGGGTTCTTGTTGCTAGAGAACATTGGGCATTTGTTGGACATATGTCCCAGTTGGCAGCAGCAGAAGCAGAGTTTCTTTTCAAAGCATCGCTTCCTTTCAGCAGGAATTAGTTTGCCTACTCGGATGATGTCTACGTCCATGGCATCTGGATCTTGGGCTGGGGTGGCAGTTTTTCCCTGGGAGAAGTAGGTGAACTTGGTTTGACTTCCAGAATTAAAGGCTTCAGCTCACTCCTAGTGGGTAACGAAGTGTACAGCCTTGGTGTACCAAGATTCTATTTTCTCTGGGAGGAAGTCCATAGCGAAGATTCATTGGCAGACTGCTTCTGGGAGACCTTCTGCAAAGAAGGAGATGAGGATGTCCTCCTCAGTTACTCCGCTAACGGCTACTTGGTTTTTGAACTCAGTGATGTAGGCATTAAGATCTTCAGTTTTCTGAATTCTAGTGTGCATCATCCAGTGGATGGCCTGGGCCTTAGTGTCTTTGTGTTCAAACATGGCTTTGAAATCTACTACAAACTCAACCCAGGTCCCAAATTTCCCATTGGCCAGGACCTTGGTTTGGAATGTGTTTGCCCAGGTTGAGGCCGATCCCTTAGTCATGAAGAAGAGGGCGAAGGTGATTCATTTGTCGTCATTGTTGTAGATCTCTTTGTTGATCATCAGGTAGATATTGATGGAGTTAAGCCATGGGATTGCCTTGGC
>JBBPMH010001155.1:0-11253 GCA_038090235.1 Pulveroboletus ravenelii
GAGGAGTGCAGTGGTAAGTACCTCAAGTGTTATTTAGTTCCAACTCCTGGCACTTCATCCAGAGTTTCCAACTTCTGTGTGCAGTGACTAACCATGACTGACCATGACTAGTCAGAGTCTGATAGGAGTGCTCAGAGGACTTTGAAGTTATAGTCTTTGATAAAGCCTAGGCCCAGCCAAGCCATCAAAGCCCCAGAAGTCCTGACTTCGGTGGCTGATCCTGTAGAACTTGATAAGTAGTCACTATATATCTGCTCTAATGGAAAAAAGCAGCATCAAAGAATGCAGAGGTTTCAAATAAAACAAGTGTTGTCTGTAGTACTGAAAATGTTGTGCTTGAGCAGTGTCCATATTTGGCAAGTTGTGGCTCAGCAAACATGGTTGTCCTTTCTTTACAGCTGCTATCATTTTTGATTGACTTTACTACCGCTGTCTTTGACTATCGCACCTTGGGATTGAATACACACCTCTAGATTCCATATATAACATATCTGGCATATCCAATCAACCTGATTCAGCCCCAACATTATCTGGTAGACTTGGTAAGTTGGCCTTTTCATGTGTGCCCAAATAACACTTCTGGCTTGCAGCTCACTTTGGTGACCAATGGAACATCTGTGATCGGCTCTAGATGGTGTGGATGGTCTAGGTATGTGCTTTGTCTTGCACCTGCACTGCTCATGCAATGCTCTCAATTGCTGTGGCAACCACTTAATGCAGTTGCCTCACTGCTCACATTATCTGTTGACACTGCTGTTTTGCTTAACTGGCCTTCTGGCCTGGCATCTCAGTGTCACATGTTCATACTGCCAATGTGCTCATCCCACTCACTCATATGACTTCCAAGATGCCTGTAGCAGCCATCTGGAATGCACTTGCCACCTCCCAGACCTTCATGTGTGATCTGGTTGGTCAATTTGGCTATATAACCTCCTGGGTCCCAGACTTGACATAGCATGCTCATTTCATTGACATGCTCATTGCTACCACCTCTGATATGTTTCTGGCAGCTGTGGTCACCATCTGGTACCACCATCTCTCTGCCCAGGTCATATGACTCGTGATGGGCCTTGCTAGGTGAGTTATCTGGACTTTATTACCCTAGCCATTCATGTAGCCATACTGACACCATGTGTAGCCTCTTTGACATGTTCTTAATGTCCTCGACCTGTCCAACTCCCCTATAGTAGCTCAGTAGTAGCAATGTGATAAGTTAGATTTAACAAGCTATGGCTCCAGCCTGAGCCATAGCTTCCAGGCTGGGTCAGGCCCTTGTTAGGGGCTTCAAGGAGCTCAGGGCCTGGCCTGTGATTTGTCAAAGCCTGAGCCCCCTAAGCCAGGCCCAAGCTGGGCCAGCATAGCACTAGATAGGAGGAAGGATAGAAAAAAGAAGGATAGCAAATGAAGAGGAAGAGACAAAAGACATTAATATTCAAATTGAGAAGTTTTCAGTGAGTTGGACTTATATACAGGAGTTTGGAGGTGGTACTGTATGTATGAGAGACATAGCATTGGAGGCAGAACAAGAAGGCAGAGTAAACTAAGCAAGTGTCATATCCAGTGCAACTTTGTCCTCCAGATCCAACTCCAGACCTGTTTCTCTCAAACTCTGGTGTTTTCTTGAAAAGTATGCACTCTAGATTCTCCAGACTTGTACTTAGCTTATTCTGACTTACTGTGCTTACATTCCATTTCTTGCTTATCATGTACACTGCCCATCTCCCTCATAGCTCCTTCTGATCCTGTGCTTTAGTCCCATCAGTTACCATAATATCACTAGACTAACTGGTGTTTCCTCCTCCATATATAAGATTCCATATTCTGTCTTAGATACTTTAGTTCAAATATTGACTAAGATTCCCCAGTCCTCTCTGCTCCTCTACTTGAGCCTTGACAGCTCTTCTCTGACCTTTGTTGACCTTTGTTGCTTGCAACAAGGTCACTCTGACCCTTGCCTGACCCCCCTCATAAATTCAGGGCACTGGACTTGTGACAAGGTGCATCACATAAGGTGAAGCCAAAGCCCTATCCAAACTCTGGAGTTCCAGAGTTATCCTTGGAGTTACCATTTTGACAGTATATTCAAACTCCTACTTGTCAACAAAGTCCCAACCTGTACATCTGCCCTATCATGACCACCTATGTTATGTGCTCTCACACTTGCGCCATAGGTGCAAACCCACTTCTGTCTCCACATTTCAATTCTTTGAGCATGTTCACCAGTAGTTGCTGGGGCCCTGCCCTTATTGACCAATTCCACAGCTTTTCAGCCCACCATACCCTTGTGTCCACCTCTCAGGGATATGCCCCTCATCACTCTCCAACCCCAGATGCTTGCATCATCCAACTCCCTAACAATGAGTCCCTGCTGTCCAGTCAGCTCCTGGAGATATGGTCTCCCCTATGCCTCCAAACAACTCTGGTCCAAATAGTCTGGATGGTTCTGGAGATGACCCCTCTGACAATGACCCTGATTTCCCAGACCTTGCCCCTGATGACAGCAATGATGAAGATGGTGATAAAGGAGATGGCAACAAGCAAGTGCCTTGTGACATGCTCACTTTGCTCACAGACACCATTTGTGACCTAGCCCACTCCTCTTGCCACTACCCTGCTAAAAGCACTCTCCATACCAAAGTCTGTGAGCCAGACCAGTTCAATGGAACTGATTCCTGGAAGCTCTGGACCTTCTTGGTCTAGTATGAGCCTAATTTCCAGAACCATTGAAAAAAAAATAGGGAGTATGAGGGGTGTAGTGTAGGTGAACAAGTTTACTTGTCCCAAGGAGTTCTAGGGAGGATTAGTGGTGAGGACAGGTTAGCTACAACTGACCTCAGTGAGCGAGAGTGAAGGAAATGAATCCAGACAACAATTCAGGTAGAAAATGAGCGATCTGGGTGAGGACTGGAAAATGATGAGATGGTGAAAATAACAAAGTGGTGGCCTAGGATGAGAGCCAAAGAGAAAAACTGACAAAGCGGTGGCCAAGAACGAGGGCCAAAGGGAAACTGACGAAGTGGTGGCCAAGGATGAGGGCCAGAGAGAAACTGACAAAGCTGTTGGTCAAGGACGAGGGCCAGATATGAGAGAAAACAATCATGAGGATGACAAGGATGAGAATGAGGACCCTTCAGACAATGATCCAAGGTGCAGAGAGGTGAGATTCCAAGATCTCAATATACAATCTTTATAGTACAGGCATTCCCTGGACTTGGTAACTATAGTAACATATGGGGCCCTTTCAAGGGATGCTCGAATCTAAGTAACAGAACTTCAAAAAGACGATGTATGGTGATCAAAAACATGAGAGAGAACAATAGTAGCAAAGAACCAACAAGGAATAAGTAAAAACAAACAATCTGGCAGGCGATCCTGGACCAGATTGAGTGGGTATATATGAGTCTAATATTAGATACTAGAGTCTGGACAGTGAATACAACAAAGGTGAAACAGACTGACCTCGAGATGATATGAACAGACTCAGAACATGACAAGGTAAGTTGGGGAATGCTTGAACAGGCTGGAAACGATAGTCTGCAACCATAGGAGGCTGCTGACTCCTACACTGTTGTAAGAAAAATAGGGGGTATGTGTTAAGAACGGAACTCCGAGGGGTAACTCCAGAACTCCGGAGTTCGCACAGGACTTCGGCTTCACTATATGTGATGTGCCCTGTCACAAGTCCGGGTGTCCTGAATTTATGGAGGGTCAGGTGAAGGATCAAAGAGGACCTTGTTGCAAGCAACAGAGGTCAGCGGAGGGGTCAGAGGAGAGCCATCAAGGCTCAAGCGAAGGGTCAGAGAAGACAGGGAGTGTCTTAGTTGATATTCAAACTGAGGTATCTACAACATGATATGGAGTCTTATATATGAAGGGGGAGTACTGGTATGGGGACCGGTAACTCAGAGCCAGAGGCGGAGTAGTTACAATGGAGCTGTGCTTCTAAGTGGAGCACAGAATCAGAGGGGCTATGGAGGAAACGGGCAGTGTACAAGGTAAGCAAGAAATGGAACGTAAGTAGGAATTACTAAGTATAAGGTCCAGAGGGTCTAGGGTGCACGCTCATCAAGAATGCACTGGAGTTCAGGGAAACGGGGCCAGAGTTGGGTCCAGAGTTAGGAGTTGCGCAGGATATGACAGTATGGGGGTGTAGTGTAGGTGGATGAGTTTACTTGTCCCAAGAGGTTCTAGGAAGGATTAGTAGTGAGAACAGATAGCTACAACTGACCTCAGTGAGTGAGAGTGAAAAGAAATAAATCTGGATAATAATCCAAATAGAAAGTGAGCAATTCAGTCAAGGGTAAGAACCAGAAAATGATAAAGCATGGCCTAGGACAAGGGCCAAAAAGAGAAACAGATGAAGTGATGGCCAAGAATGAGGGCTGAAGGGAAACTGATGAAGCAGTGGCCAAGGATGAGGGCTGAAGAGAAACTGACAAAGCTGTTGGCCAAGGACAAGGGCCAGATACAAGAGAAATGATGGCAAGGATGAGGATGAGGATAAGAAGGACCCTTTAGACGATGATGTGAGGTGCAGAAAGATGAGATTTAAGATCTTGATACACAATCTTTATAGTCCAGGCATTCCCTGGACTTGGTAACTATAGTAACATATAGGGCCCTCTCAAGGGATGCTTGGATCTAAGTAACAGAGCATTGAGAGAGCAATGTTTGATGGCCAAAAACATAAAAGAGAACAAAAATAGCAAAGAACCAACAAGAAATAAGTAAAAACAAATAATCTGGCAGGTGAACCCAGCCTGGATTGAATGGATACAAATGAGTCTGGTACTGGATGCTACAATCTGGAGAGTGGATACAACCAAAGTAAAATGGACTGATCTTGAGATGGTATGGACAGACTCAGGACATAATAAAGAGGCTTGGGGGACACTTGGATGGACTGAATACGGTGTTCTGCAATCCTATACCATCCAAAGGCCTTCTGTACAGACTGTGCTAAAGTCACCTTCACACAGTCCTACTTGAAAGGGATGGCATTAGAATGGTTCAAACTGGACCTCCTTTTTGATAAAGACCCAAACCTCCATCTGCTCTGGATGGACACCTACCAGGAATTTATTCTGGAGCTCCAGACCAACTTTAGCCTGTATAACCCTGTTGGAGACATGGAACACCAGCTTGACCACTTGTCCATGAAGGACACCCAGCATATCAACAAGTACATGGTTGAGTTCAACTGTATTGCTTTACAGATCCAAGGTTACAGAGAAGGTGCCCTCTGGCACCATTTTTACAATGGTCTCTCTGACTGCATTAAGGATGAAATCTCTCATATCAGAAAGCCCCCCACCCTCTCAGAACTCCATGCCCTCACCCAGGCTGTTGATGCATGCTATTGGGAGCACAAGTCCAAAATTAGCTACCAGACAAAGCTCTCTGCCAGCACCTCCATCTTGAAGTCTGACAAACCCTCCACCTCTGGAAATCACAGCTCTAGTGGCTTCAAGGACTCCAACAACTCCAAAGGGAAGCCCACCACCTCTGCTGCTCTGACACCCAACCTTTCCTCTAAATTGGGGAAGGATGGCAAGCTTACCACTGCTGAGCACAAGCACCACTTCAATCTGAAGCTTTGCATATTCTGCAGCCTTGCTAGGCACATGGCCAAGGACTGCCTGAAGTCCACCTCCAAGGCCTCTAAAGGCTATGAAGTGACAGCTGCAACTCTGGAAACCAAACCAGAGACCTTTTCAGAGACAAAAAAAATAGTATGTGACCTCTAGGACTTCACACAGTCTGGAGGTTGCATTGACCCTGCTTGTGCACCAAAGGAGATCTGACTCAACATGTCTGCTCTTTCTGACCCCCGCTCTCTTGTCCCCTTTGTCAGTCTTATTGGACAGACTATCTCTCTGTTTCCTGTGCTTGTAGATTCCAGCTCCTTTGACTGTTTCATAGATACATTGTTTGTTAATAAACACAATCTTTCAACCTACTCTATGCTCCCACTCCAACTCTAACTCTTTAACAGAACAACCAACTCCATGATCACTTAAGCCATTGACCTCTCCATCCACTTCAAAACTGGTGACATCACCCTGACAATGTTATACATCACTTCACTGGACAGATCCTGTTCTTTTGTCCTGGGATATAACTGGCTCACTCACTTCAATCTGTTAATTAACTGGGTTTCAAGCAGTATATCATTCTGCTCATCTGAGTAGCCTGTGCCTGCAAACCCAAGCTTACCTCTGCAGCCTCTGAAACCTTCTCCTCCAGCTGACCCTGTCACCCCTGATCTGCCTAGTTTTTCCAAATGCAAGGCTCTGCCCATCATGTTTATCAGTGCCCCCACTTTTGCACTGGCCTGTTAACTCCAGAGCTCTGCTCAGTTCAGCCTACAAATCCACCCCAAGGAGAGTGACCTCTGCTTTGCCTCTGTAGCCCCTCCTCTTGCTCCAGTTGATCTCTCTAGAATCTCTCTGGAGTAACATGACTTTGCCAATATGTTCAGTAAGAGCAAAGCATTCATGCTTGCTCTGCACTGCGAACATGATCTGAAAATTGACCTCAAGGAAGGTGCCTCTTCTCCCTTGGGCACCCTCTACTCCCTTTCTCCCTTTGAGCTTGAGTCCCTCTGGATGTTCCTAGATGAGCATCTCAAAAATGGGTTTATCTACCCATCCTCCTCTGCTCATACCACTCTGGTCCTCTTTGTCTGCAAGAAGGATGGTTCCCTCTGTCTTTGTGTTGACTTCAGAGAACTCAATAAGATCACAAAGAAAGACTGCTACCTACTCCCCCACTCCCTCACATCTCCAACCTCCTCGATGCCCCAAGCTGTACCAAGATCTACACCAAGATTGACCTCTGGCATGCATATCATCTGGTCCATGTCACCAAGGGCAATGAATGGAAGACCTCCTTCTGGACGTGCTACAGCTCCTTTGAATGGCTTGTCATGCCATTTGGTCTGATGAATGTCCCTGCAGCATTCCAGCAGTTTGTTAATTCAATCTTCACAGATCTCCTTGATATATATGTAATAGTCTACCTGGATGACATTCTCATCTTGTCTGAAGACAAAGCCTCTCACAAGGAGCATGTCTGGGAAGTCTTCCGGAGACTCTGCAAACATGGTCTCTATGTGAAACCCAAGAAGTGCAAATGGAATACCAACTCCACTGAGTACTTTGGCTACCAATTCTTTCCCTCCAGCCTGACAATGTCTGAAGACAAAGTCAAGGCTATTCAGGAGTGGCTGATACCATGGAAAGTCCAGGACATCCAATCCTTCCTCAGTTTTGCAAACTTCTACTGACAATTTATCATGAATTACTTTGATATTGTTATACCCCTCACTTGCCTTACTCGTAAGGGCACCCTATGGCTCTTTGACAATGCATGCCTTGCCACCTTCCAGTCTCTGAAAGATGCCTTTACCTCTGCCCCCATCCTTGTCCATTGGACTTTGGATGCTCCAATGATTGTAGAAACTGATGTCTCCAACTATGCTGTGGCTGGCATCCTCTCCATCTGCTGCCTGGATGAGAAAGTCTTGCCTGTTGTCTTCTACTCTCAGACTCTCTCTGCTCCAGAGTTGAACTACAATACCCACAACAAGGAACTCCTCACCATCTTTGAGTCCTTCTGGGCTTGGCAACACTATCTTGAAGACTCTGGTACTCCCATCAACATCATCACTGACCACAAGAACCCTGAGTACTTTGTCACCATGAAAGCTCACTGGTTGGAGTTCCTCTCCCAGTTCAACATGGTGGTCCATTTCTGCCCCAGATGCCTTGGCATAAAACCTGATTCCCTTACTAGATACTGGGACATCTATCCCAAAAAGAGGGATAAGGACTATGCTTGCATCAATCCACACAACTTCTGTTCTGTGTTCACTAATGAACAGCTTGCTGCATCCCTCTGGGCTACCTACCTCACTGCTCCCATCCTCCAGGCTAGCACCCTCTTTGATGTCAAGTCCCTTTACATTGACATCCTCTCTGCTCTCCCCTCTGATCCTCTGGCTGCCATCTACATGTCCTTAGCAGAATCCGAGCCCTGATGGTCAATTGACTTTGACAGATTCCTCCATCTAGACAATTGCATCTATGTCCCTGACTCTGCAGACCTCTGACTCCATGTCCTTTGCTACAAACACAACCATTCACTCTCTGGACATTTCAGCCAGAACTGGACCCTGGAACTGATCTGCTGTGAATACACCAGGCCAGGTATCAGGACATTCATCAAGGAGTATGTCTCCTCCTATACTGCCTGTGCACACATGAAGGTTCCTTGGCACTGTCCCTATGGGCTGCTTAAGCAGCTCCCAATTCCTGAGAAGCCATGGAACTCCATTTCCATGGACTTCATTGAACAACTCCCATTCTCCTTCATGTCTTTTCTAAGCATGGAGTTCCCTCCCATGTTACCTCTGATTGAAGTATGGAGTTTGTCTCATACTTTTTCTGCTTTCTAGGTAAAGCCCTCAACATCTGTCTCCACTTCACCTCCAGTTACCACCCTGAAGGAGATGGTCAGACAGAGCAAATAAACCAGATGCTGGAATAGTACCTCCAGATCTATTGTAGCTACCAGCAAGACAACTGGTCTGAACTCCTGCCTCTCATGGAGTTTGTGTACAACAACTTCCTGAGTGCTACCACAGGTGTTTCCCCATTCTTTGCTAACAAGGGCTATTACTCAAATATCACAGTGCATCCCAAGCATGACCTCACCTCCACTCAAGCCTGTGAGTACTCTATTGACCTCAATTCTCTCCATGCCTTCCTCTATGAGGAGATGGCTCACATCCAAGAGTGATACCAAGGCCCTACAGACACCAAATGAATTTCGGCACTGGGCTTCAAGGTTGGTGACCAGGTCTTCATCAAGGCCAAGTACTTCCACTCCATGTGGCCTTCCAAGAAACTCTCCAAGAAGAACTTGAGATCATATAATATCATCGCTAAGGCAGGTAACCATTTCTTTGCCCTCCATCTCCCAGGGTCTGTGAAGTTCATACATCTGGTCTTCCATGTCTCCCAAATAGAACCCTCTATCCCCAACACAATTTCAGCCTCCACCACCCTCAGTTGAAGTAGACAGTGAACTGGAGTACAAGATCTCAGAGATCCTTGACTCCAAGGTGGATAGATGAAGGAAGAATTGCAAGTTGTTATACTTGGTGCATTGGTCCAGTTATAAAGGAACTGATGAAGAGACATCTTGGCTGCTCACCACTGAGCTTAATCACATGTCTGAACTTATTTCAGAGTTCCATCTCTGGTATCCAGATAAACCCAGACCTCACTTCATATGATTGCACACAAGTCCATTGCACAAAAATTCTATCTAGACTCTACACTTCACTATTGCTGCTTAGCCTTGCCCCATCCCTGTTTTCCACTTCCTTTGCTGTCAAATCTACCAACTCATCCTGCTCCCCTCTGACTCTTTTGAGTCTCACACCTCTGTGCCCTCTGCTCATGCCTTCTTTTGTGGTACCTCCATCTCGCTCTCAACCTGCTTTCTCTGCTGCTCTGTCTTCTCCTCTCCAGCCCACTCACACTGCACTTCACTTCACATTGTCCTTACTAATGGCCTTCAGGGGTTCAGGCCTAAAGGGGGGATACTGTCATATCCTGTGCAACTTCATTCTCTAGATCCAACTCTGGATCTGTTGCTCTCAAACTCCAGTGCATTCTTGACAAGCGTGCACTCTAGATCCTCTGAACTTGTACTTAGCTCATTCTGACTTACTATACTTACATTCCATTTCTCGCTTATCATATATATCGCCCATCTCTCTCATAGCCCCCTCTGATCCTGTGCTCCACTTAGGAGCATGGCTCTGGTCCCATCAGTTACTATGACATCACTAGACTAACCAGTGTTCCCTCCTCCATATATAAGATTTCATATTCTGTTTTAGATATTTCAGTTTGAATATCAACTAAGACTCCCTAGTTCTCTCTGCCCCTCTGCTTGAGCCTTAACAGCTCTCCTCTGACCTTTCTCAACCTTCATTGCTTGCAACAAGGTCACTCTGACCCTTGCCCGACCCCTCTTGTGAATTCAGGGCACTGGACTTGTGACAAGGTGTATCACATAAGGTAAAGCTGAAGCTCTGTCTAAACTCCAGAGTTCCAGAGTTACCCTTAGAGTTACCATCTTGACAGTGAGGAATAGAATATATATAAACAAAGAATGGAGAGATGGAGTAATGTAACCAGTGACTGGTCAAGTAATAACTGGCACTGTTAACAGAACAGAGTCAGAGCTATAGTACAGAATGTCAGAGTAAGAGAGGAAAAGAGACTAAGTATGAAATGGAGTAAGCAGAATGGGTGTGGAGTCAAGCAAAGTTGTCATGATTGTGACAGTATCCCCCTCTTAGGGCCTAAACCCCTAAGGGCTTGTAGACCTAAGGGTAGTGAACACAGAACAATGTGGAGTTTGCACAGAGCACAGTGGAGTTCAAAAAAGGCAATCACTATATAGGGAGGCATGTTAGGCAGATCAAACCTTCAACTCATACCACTACAGTGGCTCAAACAATTGTTCCAATGTTTGTATGTTTTGCACTAATGGTAATATTCCCTAATAACAACTAACCCTAACCCTAACATGTTGGTGTATAAAATGAAGATCTCATTCTGGGCTACAAGATTGGTATATAGTGCAAAAGATTTGGATGGGATCTGATTGAATGACAGCTATTTCAAAACAGTCACTCATTGGGACAATTGTTTGACTTTATGATTTAGTACTTGATATGACCTCCTTTTGCCTTGATAACTGCTTGAATCCTTCTAGACATACTTTCTATCCACTTCTGACACTCTTCCACAGATATCTTGTTCCACTCCTCTGCTATTCTCTCCCATAACTGATGAACCCCAATAGGTGCAGTTGAATAACTTGAAAAGCATCTTTTGAGATAACCCTAGGTATGTTCAATAGGATTAAGGTCTGGAGATTGTGCAGGCCAGTCTAGAAGCTTGATATCTTGCTCCTGGAACCATGTCTGAGCCCTTTTTGAGATATGCTTGGGATCATTATCTTGTTGAAAGATAATGTTATCTTCAGAAATACCAGATTTTTTCATGCTTTGCAGCAATCCCACCTTCAAAATTGCCATATACTGTTCAGCATCCATTCTCCCCTCAACCTCACTCAGAACCCTCACTCCATTCCATCCAATGCAGCCCCATACCATTAGAGAACTCCCTCCAAACTTCACTATACCTTTGACTTCTCTGGAAATCAGGC
>JBBPMH010001156.1:0-11212 GCA_038090235.1 Pulveroboletus ravenelii
AAGTTGTCACATGATACATGGCATACTCGGGACATACATGGACATGTATAATAACAGAATCACTGGGTGGAAGGTATTAATATTGCATCAGAAACAATGCTTCTGAACTGCTCCCAGATGATCAGACGGGGAGGTTTATCTGACAGTCCGCTATATCCACCTTTCAACATCCAATGTGACATAAACTCACCCTCCATTGCAATCATTGAATTCCAATGGGACCACTTGCCCTGAGGGAATTCAGGGTGAGCAGCAATGAACACCATCCAGAAGAGCTCTCGCATCAAATGGTAGCAGTCCGGGTGCTTGGATTCAAGAAGAGAATCCGC
Source organism: Pulveroboletus ravenelii (assembly GCA_038090235.1). Classification (NCBI taxonomy): domain Eukaryota; kingdom Fungi; phylum Basidiomycota; class Agaricomycetes; order Boletales; family Boletaceae; genus Pulveroboletus; species Pulveroboletus ravenelii. Next base: position 330 of record JBBPMH010001156.1, read on the forward strand.
TACTAAGCACCCTTCAATTTGGTTCACCAGCTGCTCCCACTGATATGCATTAGTGGGCTCAAACTGAGACGAGAGCGGGAGGAAGGGAAACATGGCCTAGCAGTAAATAAGTATTTGCGAGACAGCCAAGGATGAGGAACATACTGGACTTAAGGACTTGTTCGCTTCCTTGGATACATCACAGATAACGGGGAGTAGAGGTTGTTCAGCCCATTGGTCACAGAGGCGAACAGAGATTTGCACTGGCTGGGCAAGAATGTCAATTAGTTACTGGGTCAGTATGTGAAAAAACTTACAATTTTCTTGGGTGGAGCATCACGAAAAATGGAGCCATGAAAACGCACAGACAGTTCAAGGTTGTTGAGGGTAGTGAGTCTGTTTGTTCCAAGACAGGTTCTAACGTCAACAATTGTCGACATTGTAGCAGCAAAATAGTGGGAGGTTTCAACGTTGCAATCAGTTTCTTTAAGGACAACTGTTGAGGTCATGTGACACGACAACTTCATGGCATTGGCGCACTCAATCTCTGGTGCTGATAACACTGATGTCCAGTTTTCGAAATGTCCCCCTCTCGATCCAGATGGTAAGGGAAGTCATAGCCAATGTCCTTCGAGTTGACCCCCTCTGCTACAGTTTTCACTGCCATTTGCACTGACCCGCAATATGTCATATGCAGGGTCTGCCCGAGTCGTGGCACACGCAAGAAACCTATTATACGTCATTGTCATGTCGCAGACCATATTACATCCAAGAAGCATCAAAATAATCTCTGGGAACAGAAAGAGCAGGGTATACCACTGAAATCTGGGTCTCTTAGGCACTATCAGTCGGTGTTTTCACTGCCAGTGGAGACACCCACCTTGGACACATTTGCAGTTGGGCTAGATGGTCTCTTGTCTTCTCCTCCATTCGATAGCAACAACGGAAACCCAGAGGTACTGTCAGGCCAAGCTTGGGATGAATTTGAAGCTGAATGTACTGTACACGTCAACGACTACTATGACGAGATACAACAGATGATCAGAAACGGCGAGTCTATATTTCCCACTATGATACTACCACTTGAAGATGAGTTAGGTATCGAGGACTTTGATGAACTAGATCTCATTCCTCCTGGTTTGGAAGACCATGGCATAGATGTCGCAGGTTCATGTTTTTTTTTCTGATCTCCCTTCATTCCTCTCTCAATCAGTGGATAGCCATCAGGAGTCAAGCTTCACGACCTGCTAAGTCCAAGGTGGCCACGCATGTCTCCCCAGATGAGCCATTATACCCTTGGAAGTCAAGGCCGGTAGGCTCACCTAGGTTACCATTATGCTTCTCACTGACCATTCTATAGGAATTCTTAACCCACCTCCTCTTTAGCTCCCCCCGCCTCAGGTTCTCACAAGCACAGAAAGTGGCAGTACTGACATGGGCAAAGGACCTTGGCGCTCCCGAGGTGCCATCAATGTATGCTATGAAAAAAGCACAAGAGCGTTTTGAGAAGCTCCTTGGGATGCCAACAGAGAAGATGATAGCAGCGTCAGGTAACATGTTTTACCTCAACGCTCTAAGCAAAGTGATCGCCATGGTAAGCAAAATTACCTTATTCGAGCTATTATTCTGGGTTATTGGGCTATGGCTATTGTAGGATTTTGCGAACCCACTTACTCGGTTCGCAATACAAGAGTACCCTGAGGATGGACAAGGCCGCATGTCGCAGGTGCACCATGGCATCAAGATGCTTGATGACCTTCCAGATACGCTTGCACCTCTGTGTGTTCGTGTCAATTGCAGCGTCTATTTCGTCAATGAGCTACTCCAACAATCCACAGGTCAATATTTTATACCAGAGAAATTTTTCCAAGCAAGGATGCCAGAATCTTCAGAGCCAACTGTGTTTGCTCTAGGACACAAGGCTTTGAAGACTGCGGTTTGTTTCTGCTATGAATGGTGCTAGGGACAGAACCCGTTTACTAATCTTTCTTGTTTATTATAGGAGGGATATGCCGTTGATCCAGAAGTGATCATTGTTGAAGTTTCAACCTTTATTAGAACATTTGAAGATCTCCAGCGCCGAGCTGGAGAATCTGGGATTCACTTCACAGGTTTTTACAAGTTTGCCATTCAGAAGCACAAAGTATCTAATGGTTCTGTAGTTTCCTTGGCGACATTCTCCGGTCTCATGCCAAATCCACTCCAAGCGAAGTCGGGTGGACGAATGGTCTACACCGTACCTCTTATTGTGTTCATGGATGACATGTTAGGGAATGTCTCGAAACAATGGAACAAGCACCACATAGTCTATGTGTCTAACGGGTTACTGCCACGACAGATGCTCGAGCAAGAATTTACAATTAGGTTTGTAACAGGTTCACCTCACACTACTCCCATGGAGCTAATGCAGGGCGTCAAAGACTTGATACAGTACGTTTTCCACATCAATTCATCAACATTCCCCTACTCACTCGCATACCAGAAAAGCGGCCAACAACCCCATTATGGCATTTGATGTTAAGTATGAAGAAGAGGTCATGCTGATCCCGTACGGCCTGATCATCACAGGTGACAACCCTATGCAGGCTGAGGAATGCAGCCATGGTGGCCTGAAGTGCAACTACCTATGCCGTACTTGCAAGGTTGGTGGCACAAATGCAGAGAAGAAAACTGATAAAGGATACAGCGATGTTTTTCAGGTATATAGAACTTCGTGTATGTTACATGGACTAATCACGGTTTTTCAGTGTGGCGAGTTGCATACCCCTGAAGACACTCACGCTGAAATCAAAAACCAGATTGAGCTCTCGCTGCTCTCTGGTGGTATGGAAAAGGTGAAGAATGCTGTCAGCCGATCCGGCATCAGGGACAGTGCGACCGCTGCCATTGTGGACCGGCTTCTCACACTTGGCAAGACGCTGCGCAAGAGAACTGCAGGAGGACCCAGACTCCCAGAGGTCGAGGTCACGGCATGCTTAAACAACGAATTGGATTTACTCCTCAGAGGTCAATCACTCGACAACTACATCAATCCCCTCCTTTCGATGCCTGGAATCAACATTCATAAAGACACTCTGACTGAAATCCTTCACACTATACTTCTAGGTATTGTCAAATACTTTTGGGGGCAGACCGTGTATATCCTCGACAAAGGCCAACTCCTCAAAGTGTTCCAGACTCGTCTCACGTCCATTAATCAGGAAGGTCTGAATTCTCCGACTCTTCATGCTGACTACATTATCAGATACAAGGGAGCGCTTGTCAGGAAGCATTTCAAGGGCCTTGTGCAAGTCATGCCTTACCTTATATATGATCTCGTTCCCAAGAAAGTCCTTCAAGGATGGTTGCTAATCGGAAAACTGGTCGTTCTTCTCTGGCACACATCAATCAAGGACACAGACGTGTATTTCATGAGTATTCCTATCCAGTGTTTATTTCTATACATTTACCTGATTGTGACACATTAGGCCACCCTGTCACAAGTCATCGATGACTTCCTCACTATCAGCGCACAGTGCGCACCGAGTATTTTGGTGACAAAAGCAAAGTTCCATTTTCTCATCCACCTCCCTATGTTTATCCAACACTTTGGGCCAGCAATCCTTTTTTCAACCGAGCGGTATGAATCATTCAATGGCGTTTATCGTTTGTTGTCTGTGTACAGTAACCGCCAAGCACCAAGTCATGATGCATGTCACCTTTTTGCTGAGCAAGACAATGTGAAGCATGTCATGTCTGGAGGGACATGGCACGATCCCACCACTCAGAAATGGGTTAAGGCTGGGCCAGGTGTGGTCGAATACTTCAACACCCACCCTCACCAATGTCGTTTACTGGGTTTCCCTAATATGGAACCCAAAAAAGTTGGTGAGTATTATCTCGCCAGACTCCTAGATCAACACGCCACTCATCCCTTATGAAAAGGTGCAGCACAGCTACCAGCACGCGTGGAAGTCGATCACCAAATCAGTTGGAACGACACAGAAGCCACTAGATGTGGCATGGAGTCAGCAACGCTAACACCTCAGCGAGGAGATCAGTTCTACAAGGCCACATCTTTTACGGCTGCACAGGGAGATAAAATGGGGGTAGGATCTCATGTTATTATCAAGTATGGCAGTGAATACTGAATCGGGTGTGTCAAAGAAGTCCTGGTTCCTGTCGAGCGATGCCAAGCCACCCACATTGCAATCAGCCTTCTCAAGTTTCTTCCTGAATTACATCCTCAGCTGCGTGTCCCGTGCATCAAGTATCCAATGCCAGAACAGAAGAAGGTTATTTCACCTTCTGTAAGTTTTTGCCAGTGCCATGCGTGATCTCTGTATTGAAGGTTCTGTTAGGATGTTATCTGTACGGTTAACATCCAACACGACTGTTCAGCGTCCAGCTGTGACACCGTCTCTATGGTACCTGAAAAACAAGAATGCTTGCTCACGTCACGGACCAAGAATCTTGTTGAGCATGTGTGCACGAATGCACATGTCGTCAACATGTTGTCGATACATAATTACCAATGGATTAAGGCCGCCATCCCCTCCGTCCTCTATGACGAAATATATGCACCATTGATCCCAGATCACACTGTCTTACGTGTGCATGCTGCACAGGTCCTTCGGTCGAAGAAGGATAAGGACCAATCAAGTGGGACAAACTGTGATGAACTGCCGGCAACTGAGCACAGTGTATTCGAGAGAAGTCAGAAGACACGACGAAAGGGCAAGGGAAATGTCCCAACTGACACACAGCGGATCCAGCCTCATGCAGCCTCATCCGATCCCAAACCTTCAAGTTTAGTCTCGTCTGGCCACATCCAGACACCTCCGTTCACTTACACTCATCTGAGTAGCAGCTAGGGACACCAGCCACACATTTTTGTACCATACGATCTTCGCCCCCCTTTGCCATTACCATATCAGACCTATCCGATACCACACCCTCCATACACTCCACACTGCAGATCTTTACCTCATGCATCACTGTATCCTGATACTGGCTTCAGCCAACCTCATGGCATGACTGGGATGTTCCCCTATCCAATTCACCCCCATTCCAGCAGTAGACGTCAATAAAACGACGATAAGTTCTTATCACATTTCCATATTATGTTGTGCTATTACATGTCGTGCAATAAGTATTTGGCTACACTGACGTTTGTTTCCTTGTGTTCAAAGCCAAATGTTCCAAAACACCGAATATTGTTAACCGCCATCGTCGACTGCAACCTCACCTGGTGCCCTCCACCGACCATTTAGCATCTCAGTATGAGTCTTCTCGCACGTTCCAACTTGAGCATGCTCACAGGTCTAGCAACAATGCTGAAGGGTCAGCACCTGCTTCTGCAGGTGAGGGTGCCAGGGCTCATTCTGACGGCTCCGACCAACCTTATTCTCTGCCCAGCTCCCCTGCTATTGAATGGTTTAGCTCCCTTGAGCCCCCACCTCCTACTCAATGACAGCAAGAGCGTTCTAACTCTGCTGAAGAAGTACCTGAGCGGGAGCAGAGGCGTAAACGCCACCGTGCCACCCAGGTATGCAGGGAGCTTGAACTACCTGAGGATGCACTCACTGCATTTGCAGAGGTAAGTGCTTCCCATCTCTGTCAGCATATACTGATGGAGTACCCAGCTTGATGTACCTGGGATGCTTATCTCTATCTTCGGGAAAAACCTTTGGCTCGAGTGAGAACGGATGAAAGATGAAGTCCATTCCTTTATCAAGTCAGATGAGTTCAAGGTAATCACGTTTCTTATTAAGTAAAAAAAAAACTTACCTCTGCACATGTAGGATGTCCTCCAGGATCAGCTCCAAACAGCACTTTTGTCTGCGAACATTTCACGCTATCTGAATGGTATCAATGATCGGATTTGGGTTTGTACTAGCGTACTCACTTCGTTTGATATACTGACTTCCTTCCAATTTCAGGGCTTCATCAAGAAGAACCTTACTGTGTTCAACATCCCACCCCTGGCAATGGAGAATGCTCGACTAACGATCTACATTGACACCCTTATGAAGGATGTCTTGACCAAGCAGTGCTCTCAGATCAAGACAAAGGTGTGGGGTTCTCTTAAATTGTTTTATCAACTAACTGTACCCTCACCAGCACAGATTGCGGTCAACATCTCAAAAAACCATCACATATCTGATCTTGCGAGGTCTCTCGCTGGGCACGATTTTGTTGATGTCACGTTGGCGCAATGGGGATGCTTCACGTTTTTGGTGAGCAATGCACATCCTGCTTACCCATTGCTAATGTTTTTCAGCAGCAAAACTATATACTCTTCAGCACCATGGTAAACGAGTCGCTAGCCAAGAAAGTCGCTCAAGAGGGATCTAACACGCTTGATGACAGCAACAATGCTGAGTCTGCTAATAACGCGACCCGGATCTGGTCTAGCCACCAGTTCTGGGAATTTATTGATAACCTCCTCGATGAGATGCGTGAAGAAGTTCGCAATGAGCCCAACACAGAACGTCGGAAGCAAGCTTGGGAAAAGTAAGTCCGCATATCAATTATGATGTTTTTTTACACCTAACTGTTTAACAGGTTCTTCACTGACTCGCTCCAGTTGGATCTCGAGCAATTCCCAGCGGAGAACTGGTCAGCGTCCTTACATCTGTCAGACGGAAGAAGCGTTCCTGAGTGGCAGAAAGCCATTCACCAAGATCTCACGTGGTTGTAGCATCCCCCCCTCTCCCTCCATTCGTTATTGTTGTGGCTGTAGCATTTCCCTTCCCATTCCCTCATTACCATCATCTGTCACCTTTGGACAATTCCTGAGTCCTTCCCTATCCCCCCCCTCCTTTATCGCCACCTAATTACATACTGCCATGGATATCTCATCTCACCCATTAGTACTACTTGCCTACTGTGCAATCAACGCACACTGTCATTATGTACCCCGCCGCATCATGCATATGAAGTGTTTTGATTTCAATGCGCTTGAGTGCTATAGTGTAAACAGCTGGCAACCTGAGAACATGCACCCCAACAAGTGGTATCAGGCATGTGGTACATGTACTGTTGATATTGTCAGACGCTGGGTAAGTGTTTCTACTTGTGTTTCGTTTGCATTCAGCCTATTGTATGTCACTGACACAAGCACACTGTACTTGAGTATTGGCGTGATGGCAGAATGACATTCTCACTCACACAATCGAATGAATACTTTAATTGCTTTAGAGTGGATTCTAACCTATATCTCACAAGCATTCATCAAATATAATACCAATGGACCATACTTGTCTGATGTATGTATTTACCACAGGGTCTGATCACTATCGTCTACATTGTTTCACACATGACAAGACAGGATGTCTGTTGAACGTAGTCGTCGGGTAGCCAGTACAGCAATTCCAAGGCAAAACAGTCGTTTCACCCTTGATAGCCAGCTGACACTACAGCAGTCCATTAGGAAATATACTACTTTAACAATGGGGTACATTCAGGCCAGGATACCATGTGTGTTTAGTAATTCCCTCGACAAACGTGGGATGGAAATCATCACTTGCACCCCCCATCGACATCAGCTCGATAGCAACTCACTTCAACGTTCACAGAACGTCAGCTTGACTTGGGCATGTACATAATATGTTGATCATGTGACTCTTCTGTTTAGATTCCTGACCCTTGCGTGCCGATATCTCTCAACTGTTAACCAAGTCATGTCGTCAAAGCCTTGGAGCAAAAAAGATCACCGCATTGATGCTCTTGGTAGATCTTTAACAGAAGTGCATGAAGAAGTTGACACTCATAGTCGTAAGTGCCAACATTGCTTTGAATCTTAATACACTAGCTAATTAGGGACTCCATGTCAGGTAGGGAATGGGCCAAGAGACATCGAGCTCACAGTTGTAAGTACCATAGTCATATTCAACATGTTATAGAACTTATAGATCATAAGTTCATAAAGAGAGCCGGAGGGATGAGGAGCCTGTATTAATTCCCAAGCCAAAGGGGCGCCCAGGACGGCATGATGGATATTCCATAATTGATGCGATGGGTCTTACTGACCGAAGGACCCATTACAACAATTTATGTGTGCATAACTCAAGCTCCCAAATTTTTATATCACTTCTGATTCACTGCAATGAAAGGACATTGTTCGAAAATTAACTATGAGATACCTCAACACTAGCTTACCGCTCAGCCGCCAGAAAGACAAGTTTCTGGTGGAGAAGGTGATCAGAAAGGTATCTCCTCTTAATTTATGCGCATATATGCAGTCTTTAACTTTGTTTATACTGAGGCACAACATGAATCACAAACGCTCATGCAATGTGAGCATGGCTGGGCTGTTCGAGACATTATGGTGCAGTTTCTGCGAAATCAGTCAGCCCAGGAACAACGGATTAAACAGGAGGTGGATGTGAGTTCACTCTTTCTTAGTTCAGGTTCCACATGAGCTCAACACTACATAGGCGGCCAATGCAGTACCACAAGGTTCAAAGAACAAATGAAAATCAGCACATATGGATTCAGAGTCCACGTTGGGTACTGCGTCTGAGCCTGAACAGGAGGAGATACAGGTAACGGCTTCAAGGAATCGGAAGAAGAGGAAAATTGGTGGGTCCACTGGTCATGAAGAGCAGCGAATGTCCTCCCAAAGGCAACAGGGTAACCCTCGCATTGATGGGATTCAAGAGCATGACCAGGGACAACGTGTCACATTTGACGACTCCGAGGTAAGTAACTCGTTATATATGATATTGTATCTAACCAACCAACTTGACAAACAGAAGACAGTCCGCAGACGGCTTCACCGCCAACGCCAAGTCGAACTAACTCATGGTGGTGAAGGCGATCAAGCACTCATCACACCAGACCATGTAAGCTTCTCTTAGCTCATAAAGTTGACTGTACATTAACAAACTTGGTTACGACAGTCCGGGAAGCATACAAAGGTCCCTAAGAAGCACTCCCACCACCTCCAAGTAGAATCGCCCACCACTAGTGGTGATGAACATTACGATACCGAGGCTCTGAAACAGGGCGAGAAGCAGGAATTAGCCCACAAGACCCAGAAGCCAATAAGGCTTCGCTGCTATCATGATGAGGTCGAAACCAATACAGGACTCAGAGGCAACCCAGAGCCTCAGGCTGGGCCCAGTGTGTTCGCTCAGGTATGTACACTTTATCCTGTATCTGACTGATTTGTCGGCTTAATCACAATTTATGAGAGCCGAGCATCCAAAGAGTTGCGATGCGCAGAGTCTCAGGCTGAGGCTCGTAATAACGTTCTCAGATTGTTTTCCCCGCATCCTTCAGCCACCATCATAGCAACAACGGTGAGTTTTGTAGTATCTACAAGTCAAGATGTCGCTCATCTGTATCCAAGAAGACATCCAGTCATACATTCACACAGGGTACACAGATACTCACAACTACTGAATCAGAGGTAAGAGAATTCAGTCCTTATCGAGTCCAGTAAGTGACTGACACAATTAATACCTACTACTTGCAGTGTCTTACCACTGGCCCACGTCCTGCCACCGGTCCATGCCCTATCGCAGACCCATGCCCTATCGCAGACCCACGCCCTATCGCAGACCCACACCCTATCACAGACCCACGTCCTATCGCAGACCTGCATCTTACCACCAGCCCATGTCCTACCACTGGCCTGCATCCTACCACTGGCCTGCATCCTACCACCAGCCCACGTCCTAGTCCACATCAAGACAGTGACATTGAAATCATTCCCAATACCAATGAGTCCAGTGATGAGTCGGACGACAACCTTTACTCCACTGGCCGATTTCCAAATGGCAGTCGATGCCCAGGCTTATCCTGCAAGGATGACATTCCATCAGATTCCATCTCACCGCAGTTGGCAGCCACCTTAACAAACTATAAAAAACTTTATCAGGAGAAGGGACGTGACTGTGCACTGCGCTTGGGGATGCATGTTTGCTCATTGGTAAATAATGAGCGCAAGAAACTCAGCGCTATCAAACGTGCTGCGGAGCGTGATTGGCCAGTAACTTCAATTGATTTCAAAGACATTCCTCGCCGCATTATAGCAATGTTCAGTGAGCTGAAACAGATCGTCTTCCAGAGAGATTTACGAGAGAACCTTTTCATGTGGAACTCTTTCGAGGGAAATCTCGAGGGTGATGGATGGACTGTTGAGACGTTCGCACACATCCCATTGACCAAGATACCACCAACATCCAATACGATAGAAAATGCTCGAGCTGGATAGTGAGCGCTTGAGCTTCAACCTATTCACTGTATTCAAGTTGTTCTCACTACAACTCTTTCATCTAGCTATGGACCAAAAGGTGTTGCCATCATCACCCACACCTTACTTGGCCTTTTCCCTGTCACAACAACGTCAACTGAGACATTCAAACCACTTCCCCACTTCCATTTTTTTACATACTTTGTCCTCCCTCACATTGTAGTTAAACTTATTGCCAAGGACCGCAAGTGTACGATCACAGCTGCATACCTTCACATGACTTCGAGCAACGACATAGGTATGTTGTTGAATCCCGAAACGGATGAAGACCCCGAGCTCGATGAGATATACCAGGCAAACATGGCTCTGTTCACCACAATGTGGAGGATGTCAGCACAAAAGCAAGATGTTAGTATTGAAGATGCCGTCATTGCTCTTCTTGAGTTGAAGGGAGGTACCAACCATCTGGTACGCACTGTGAACCTGATACATCCGTTGACGCTACCATGATGATGATTTTCCCACGACTAGCCTGGGCCTCGCCCACAGCCACAATTAGTCCAACCTAAGGCTGCTTTCAATCTGAAGACACTGCTCAATGATACATCACACTCAGAGAAAAATGCGGGAAGTTTTGTTATCTCCAGGAGTTCAAAGTTGTTGCTTACCCACAATGCAGCTTGATGAGATAACCAATGTTGACCAATACCAGAGGGACAGC
>JBBPMH010001157.1:0-11209 GCA_038090235.1 Pulveroboletus ravenelii
AACATTGGGCTGGTGAGCTACGCTTCCCGAGAAACGAGCGCGTACGTGTTGGATGGTCGGTATTGAACCCAGCAGGAAGAAATGCCACTCACACGGTATATCATGAGGCTGCTGCTGCAGTGTCGGAAGAGTCGGGCGAGCAGGCGATGAGAATTGAGGGGTAGTCGTATCCTTTCATTCTGTATGAATTACACTCATCTGTCTCCACACACATGTTCTGTAACTATGAGCATCAATACCTGTAACTCCCCCAACATCCCCAGAGTCCCAGTCGCATGCGAGCCTAGTCTGGTGTGGGAAATTTTTGTGGAGGCGCAGGCGTCTGCTAGAACGAGTGCCACTCTGGTTGAGTAACCTTATCCAGTGGGCAGAGTGAGCGATGTTGCCGATAACTCGTTTACAGCGCAGCGCCCAGACCAGATGCGCTGCTTCTGAGGGTAGTATCCATTGTGGGAGGGAAGCGCCTCGATCAGCCGCTGCGGGGCAAGATAGAGTGCCGATGAGGCACAATGCGGCCACTTGAGTGTTGAATTTCCCTATTTGGTATTTAGCTTACATAAGCACACCTTACATCGCACCTATGTAGCTTCACCTTAGTTTACATAGTGACTCACTGAGTATTCTGCAGTATGAATTATGCAGTTATCAGATGGCAGCTCTCATCACAGATCAGTGACAAAGTTTTATAATAGCTGATACTAGCAAGTAACATGACCATACTGCCATTTGTGTATAATTGTGGTGATATCTCAATCTTGGCCATTATATTTATTAAGACTAGGGTTATACTATTAGAATTAACATTACAAAGCCCAGGCCCTAATATCACTAGTGTTATGCTTGATCCTGAAGGGTCAAACGTGAACTCAGCTAAGTATTGAGGACAAGAGAAGTTATTAGCAGGTGGCTTCAATGAGATGAGGACAAGAGACGTAGCCTGCAACCTGCAGGGTCAAGGGTTCGTCCAGCGACTTGCTGACAATGGTTCTAAGGTCAAAGGTTCTGCCTAGTAGTTGCTAGCAGAGAGACAAAGATATGAGTGAAGTGCTCACTCGAGTGTAGAGCGAAGACACGAGAGGAGACGAGAAGGTGTATTGCTGAGTAGGTCTAAGCTAGGGGACAAGTAGACCTATGAGCGGGTTTATATAGTACATTGAGAGACAACAATGTAAAATGAGAACAATGAAGGAAAAACATGGATTGCTAAGTATATGAGTAAGTTGACGAATAGCAGAAGGAACGCAGTGACTAAGGGTAGAGCTATGAGCCCAATATGAGAGAATCAGATGAGAAGAGTAATGTTCAATGACAAACAATAGAAATGAACATGAAAACAGGAAAAACATAACATTACCCCCCTTTTAAGGCGAGGAGACACTGTCGACTTTCTAAAATTCCCAATAGCTATATCCCGGGGAGCCAGTCATGTTGCTATAGGCTTCTGCTGTAAAGGGGTTGTCCTCGGGAGAGTCCACACAAGGGGGAGGGACAGGGACAGGACTCCCAGAGCACTGATGAGAGCATGTACGAAAGGGGTGCTGGCGATGAAGTTGGCGTGGAGGAGGGGATGGAGATGGTGGGGAAGGAGGAAGCATGGAGTGGCAGGATCTGTTGGGTGAGGAGGAAGAGGAAGTGGAGGGATGGTGGGGAGTTCGGGCACTGGTCAGGTCGACTCTAAGAGAGGTACGCTGGGGAACGTTCGCTTGGCGATGTACAGTCGTGCATTGGTACTGGGCATGTCTGGGGGCCCATGTGTGATAGGTCGGGCATTCATACAGTTCACAGTTAATCCACACATACCCTAGACGGCGGCAGTGAAAGCAAGCCTGGTTATAAAAAGGATGGAAGGCGGGAAGGGGCCAAGGGTGTTGTCCCCAGTATGAGCATTCCTTTCTCTCCAAAACAGCCAGTTCTTCCGGGTCGAGGGGGGAAGAGGAAGCAGAGGGGTTTTTGTAGTGTTTGGGATCTGTGAAGTGGGTAGTGATGGAGCAGCGGTAGTGGGGGCAGTTGTGTTCAGCTTTCTCGGCAAGATAGCGGTCGAGGTCTACCAGATATTCCCCTAAACCCATTTGGTATCTGATAGATCCTAAATGTTCTCAAAGGACAGCCCAGATAGAGCGGAGACAATGGTTCATGACAATTAAGTTGGAGTGGGATATAAGCAAGTTGACTAGTAAGTTGAGGTGGCAGACCTCTAGGAATGCATCAGTTAGGGAGGCGAGGGGGGAGCCAGGGGTGAGGTTGTCGTCCATTGGGATGGCGAGGTGGGGGTCCCAGAGATGGGTCATAAGGAGGTTGTGATAGCGGTCATCTGGGAGGTTGTCATGGAGACATTGGGCGTAGATGGGGACTGAAGGGGGGGTGATTCCATTATCATGGGCATGGTGGAGAATCCTCCATTTGCTAATGGTGGGGTGTAATGTTCCAAGGTGTGCGGAGGAGTCGACCAGGGAGGATAGGGTTATGAAGGTGGGGAAGGAGACAGATTTGGAAATGGTTCCAAGAGCTCCGGGAGCTGGTCCGTTATCCTGTCGAACATGGTCAAGAGAATTATCAGAGCCTGCTGATGATTTCTGAGTGGGCGAAAGGCTCTCAATATCTGCTATTCCATTTGGTGGAAAAGGAGGAGTAGTCCGGATGACAAGTCCAGTGGGTATGAGGGGGGAGGTGGTATGAGGACAGTTGGTTGGCCTGGTGGATATTAGGTTGATTGAGTGGGAAATGGGTTGGGAGAAGACTTTGGGGTGGAGGTGTTTATATGCTTGTAGGACAAGTGGAGCATTATTCATTTCGGACTCCAAGATCCATAAGTCCTCTTCAGCTGAGTATCCTTTCCATCGGACAAGGTATTGCCGACAGGATGGAGCTCCATGGTGACATATGATCTTTTCGATTTCTTCTTCTCCTTCTATTAGGTCTGGTGGTGGGGCAGGGAAGTTCCGTCTGTATATGTTGTTTTCATGATAGGAGGATAAGAGGGAGGCGTGGAACACGGGGTGGATCTTCCATGTGGGAGGGAGTCAGAGTTCATAGGAGATAGGTGATAAGACCTTCGTGATAGTGAAGGGTCCTTCCCGTTTTGGGGCAAATTTAGGGCTGGTGAGGGAACATTTTAAGTTCTGGGCTTTCAACCATACCTTATCTCCTCGTTTCCACAGGTTAAAGCCTCATGTGTTTCTGGATTTCATTACTTGGCAGGCCAATTCATGTGCTGCCAAGGCTTCGTTTCTCATGTGAGATAGGACTTTGAGTTGTGATTTGATGGCAGGAAGGGGAGTTTCGGAGATGATTGTGGGGAGAGGTTTTGGTTCATACCCCATCATGAGGTAAAACGGCGATTGGCCAGTGACTAAGTGAGGTCGGTGGTTGTGAGCGAATTCCGCCATTAGAATATGTTCAGCCCAGGCAGTTGGATTGTCATGGCAGAAGATCTGAAGGTAGGTTTCAACTTCCTGGTTAACATGTTCTGTTTTCCCGTCAGTTTGGGGATGGTAGGCAGTGGAGAGGGCTAGGGAGTACCTGAGGAGAGAAGCTAGGGATTTGGCGAATTCAGAGGCAAATTGGGGGCCTCAGTCCAATATAACTTTGTTGTAGAGACCAAATCTGATGTATATCTTGTAAAAGAACAGGTGGGCGATTCCTTCGGCAGTGACGGATTTCTTAGTTGGGCATAAAATCATCCCCTTAGTAAGCCCCCGAAGAGCAGGAGATCCATGATTAGGTCACAGGAGATCTGCTGGAAGGGGTGGGTGCAAGAGGATGGGATGGGGGTGAAAGGGGCAATAGTAGAGTGGGTGTTGACTTTGTGTTGCTGGCACAGCACACAGCCCTGGATGTAATTGTGAATGAAAGAGGTGAGGCCTGGCCACCAGTAATCACAAGAGACTAGCTGGCAGGTTTTCTGAAAACCCAGGTGACCGGCAGAAGGGTGATTGTGACAACAGGAGATGATGTCGTGGCAGAGGGGTTCAGGCAGGTAGATGTGACCCTGGTAGGTAAGAATACTGGCGTCAAACTTCCAGTCAGAGAGACAGGAGTGGAATTGGGAAGGGACAGCGCCCTTGAGTGTGTGAAGAGTATTGAGAACCAGAGGGTTGGCGGTAGAGGAGTTTGCTACCTTGTCAGAGAGGTCAGCATCAATCAGATTGATAAAGAGGTTGGTGGGGAGTAAGGTAATGTTGATGTTGTCGTTATCATCATTGTTAATGTGATCAGGGCAGTGAGAGAGAGTGTCAGGGGCAGCAAGGAAGGAACTGGGAACATGGGTGAATTTAAGATCAAAGTCAGTGAGATCAAGCCAGCAAGCCTGGTGGCAGTTGAGTTTGTGTGGTGCACGGAAGTAGGTCAGGTTTTTGTGATCAGTGAGGATGTTGACAGGGAAGGTGGAACCATGAAGGTGGTGGCGCCAGGTTTTGAGAGCTCGGATAACAGTGAGTAGTTTGCAGTCATAGATGTCATAGTTCCGTTCTGCAGGGGAGAGGGATTGCAACAGGTAGGCACACAGTTTCAAGTTGCCATTGCTATCGGGTTGAAGAAGGATTCCACCAGTTGCCCATTTAGAGATGTCGGTGGAAATGGTGAAGGGTTTGGTAGGATCAGGTAGTTGGAGGACGGGTTTGGTGAGGAAGGCATTTTTGAGAGCACAAAAGGCGGCTTCACAGTCAGCCGACCAAGCCCAGGGGTGATTCTTCTTGGTGAGATCTAAAAGGGGTCAGGCAATGGTGGAGTAGTTGGGGATGAATTGTTAGTAGAAATTGGCAAAGCTGTGGAAGGAGGGACATCTTTTACTTTGGTAGGGGTAGGCCATTCTGCAATTTCTGCTAGTTTTACAGGATCCATGGCCAGTTCACCAGGTTTGACTATCATGCCAAGGTATTCCACTTGGTCTGTGGTGAACTCACATTTCTCAAGCTTTAGATGGAGATCAAGTTCCTCCATTTGTTTGAGAATGTGGCAGGTTTGTTCGATGTGGGTTTTCTCGTTGGGAGAGAAGACGAGAAGGTCGTCCATATAGATAACGAGCCATGCTTCAGTAATGAGGTCATGGAACGAATTATTCATGAAACATTGGAAGGTGGCAGGGGAGTTGGTGAGACTGAAGAACATTATGGTTGGTTCAAAGAGTCCTTTATGCATAACAAAAGCTGCCTTCCAGCAATCGGATTCTTTGATGTGAACATTGTTGTAGCCCCAGTAAACATCAAACTTGGTAAATACGTTGGCCCCTTGTAGGCGATCCACGAGGTCACAGATTAGGGGAAGGGGGTAAATGTCATGGATGGTGTGTTGGTTCAGGTACTGGTAGTCTTGACAGGGATGGAGTTTCCCATCTTTCTTTTTAACAAAGAAGAAAGGGGAGGATTGGGGGGATTTTGACGGGCGGATTTTGCTGGAATGGAGGTTTTCTTTGAGGAAGTCCTTGGTGGCCTTCTTCTCTTCTTCGGTGAGGGAGTAGAGTTTGGTGAACTTTGGCTTGAAGGTTTCATCCAGCTTGATGGGGTGGTCATAAGGTCAGGATAGAGGGAGATGATCAGCAGACTCTTTGGCAAATACCGACATGAAGTCAGCGAATTCTAGGGAAAGGACTGTGGTTTTCTTTTCAGGGAGTGCATGAATGGCGAGATCAGTGGCCGTGGTGAGTTTCCTGACCATCTCTGACTCTTTCCAAGCCTTCCATTCAGAATGAGTGGGAAACCATCCACTGTTGTTATAGTCTAGGTAGGCATAGAGATCTTCATCCCATTTCTTGTCAGTGTCAATATATCGTATTTGGTGAGAGTTCAGATAAGGTTTCTTTCGGGTGGCATGTTCCATGAGCCATTTGTCTAACGTGGGATTGGCCTTTCTCTGGGGGGATTCTTTGGGCCCATTCTCTGGTAGGAATTCAGAGATTGGGAGAGATAGAGTGTACATTGGCCAATCGATGGTGGGGTTGGCTATTTTTAGCCAGGTTGTTTCTAATATGACTGGGGTGTTCCCAAGATGCATTACGCTGAATTCCTTGGAGTAGCAGAGGTCGGCTAAGTGGAAATCTAGGGTAACAGTGAATTTTATTTCTCCATGTCAGTTTGGGGTTGAATCGGCATTTCGTACTGGGATAGGTTGATGGAGTTGGGTCATTGGAAGTCAGTGTTTTCTGGAAAATTCCCAGTCGATGCAAGAGCAGCTTGCTCCAGAGTCAAGAACGGCATGGGTACTAATGTCTTTTGTTTTAGGTGCAAGGATGATAGGGAGGATGATAGGGAGGATGATTGCTTTTGATTTCCTTGCTACTAATACATGAGCATCGGGAGAAGTTTGTGTTAGGGGAACTTCTCCTTCTAAAAAGACGAATCCCAGCTTCCGAATGTAACTCTTTTCACATTTTCCCCTTTGTCCTCTTTGTCATCTTCGACTTCCTGAAGCTTTGGGAGGTCATCAACTTTTACTCTCTTTACTTGATGAGGTTGGGGGGGGTTCTTGTTGGTAGAGAACATTGGGCATTTATTGGACATATGTCCAGGTTAACGACAGTGGAAGCAAAGCTTCTTTTCAAAGCAATATTTTCTTTTGGCAGGGGTTAGTTTGCCTACTCGAATGATATCTACATCCATGGCATCAGGGTCTCAAGTGGAAGTGGTGGTCTTTGTTTGGGAGAAATAAGTGAATTTGGCATGGTTCCTGGAACTAAAGGCATCGGCTCATTCCCAGTGGGTGACAAAGTGTACCGCTTTAGAGTACCAAGCTTCTAATTTCTCCAGGAGGAAGTCCATGGCGAAGACCCACTGGCAGACATTCTCTGGGATGCCTTCCACAAAGAAGGAGATGAGGACATCTTCCTCAGTTATTCTGCTAATGGCTACTTGGTTTTTGAATTCAGCGATGTAGGCATTGAGATCCTTGGTTTTCTGGATTTTTGTGCACATCAACCAATGGATGGCCTGGGCTTTGGTGTTTTCGTGTTCAAACGTATTCTTGAAATCTACTACAAACTCGACCCAGGTCCCGAACTTTCCATTAGCCAAGACTTTGGTGCAGAAAGTATTGGCCCAAACTATGGCCGATCCCTTGATCATGAAGGAGAGGGTGAAGGCAATTTGTTTATCATTGTCCTTGTAGATTTCTTTGTTGATCAAGAGGTAGATATCGATGGAGTTGAGCCATGGGACTGCTTTGGCATAGGATCCATCAAATTCCTCAGATCTGGAGAGATGCAGTTCAGTGGGTTTATTAGATATAGGGGATGGGGGTCGGGAGAACAGCGGTGGGGTTGGTGGTCTATGGGGTAGTTGTCCTCTTCTGATATGCCACTCATTTCTTTGCCAGCATAATTCCTCAGTTTCTAAGTGAGGATAGACTGGTCGTCGGGTAGTTGGAGGTGGGGATGGGGGGGTTGGTTCTCTTGGGAGGGAGAGTCTGATGGAGAGACATTGGGCAAGGTCGGTATCCTCCTGTTGTTTAGTGACAGAGGAGATAGGGATGTCAGGGGATGGTGAGTGATGTTCTTTACCAGGTTGTGGGTCAGGGTCCAAATCGTCAGTGTCCCTAGCAGTTTCTCAGGCAGGTCCAAGAAGAGTGTCAAAGAACAAGGCTTGGTGAGGTTGGGGTGCTTGTGGTGACTGGGGTTGTCGCAATAATGAGGGACGTTGTGGTTGGCAATTGGAGGAAATGTTGGCAGCTTAGGTGGTGCTAGCCATGACTAATAGAGCTTAGACCTTTTGTTATGCTTGATCCTGAAGGGTCAAATGTGAACTCGGCTAAGTATCAAGGATGAGAGAAGTTATTAGCAGGAGGCTTCAATGAGACGAGGATGAGAGATGTAGCCTGCAATCTGCAGGGTCAAGGGTTTGTCCAGCGACTTGCTGACAATGATTCTAAGGTCAAAGGTTCTGCCTAGCAGTTGCTAGCAGAGAGATGAAGATATGAGCGAAGCGCTCACTCGAGTGTAGAGCAAAGACATGAGAGGAGATAAGAAGGTGTATTGCCAAGTAGGTCTAAGCTAGGGGACAAGTAGACCTATGAGCAGGTTTATATAGTACATTGAGAGACAACAATGTAAAATGAGAACAATGAAGGAAAAACATGGATTGCTAAGTATATGAGTAGGTTGACGAATAGTAGAAGAAACGCAGTGACTAAGGGTGGAGCTATGAGCCTGATACAAGAGAATTGGACAAGGAGAGTAATGTTCAATGACAAACGATAGAAATGAACATGAAAACAGGGAAGAATGTAACAACTAGCTGTGAGCACATTTCCTGGAACTGGATGACATAATACTGAGCATGGCAGGTGCATCCACATTAGAGGATGGGGTAGGGATAGCAGAGCTTATTGAAACAGCAGGAGTCATTGGTGGGATGTGTCACGATATCATTTTAGCTATTCACAATCTCATTTCCTTTCTCTTTCACCCTTTCACATATTTCACGTAGTCACTATCTCATTTCTTCTCTCTTTCACATATTCACCTTATTAGGGTATAGGGTAGGATACAGGTATATAAAGTCCCTTGTATTGTACATAGTTCTGCACACTTGAATTCTCATCCTTTTCCTTTTCTCTCTTTCTTGAGCTCTTCACTTAAGTTTGAGCCTTGATATAATTCAAGCGTACTTTTGTCGCTGAGCACACTTTGTGTTCCCTGACCTTATCCTCTTTCTACACTCCACTTGCCTAGTCGGTCGAGCCCTTTGCTCCCACTAGTTTCTTTCAAACAGTTTAGCTCACTGAATACGAGCCTCCTGGACCTCAGGGAATAGAGGACATCTCCTAAGTACTTGCACCACTTGACGGGCAACCGCAAACATGGTTAACAGTTGTATATACGGTCGTCCGCCGTCTAAATAAGGATAATGTTGCTGCTAGCAGACTAGTGCACTACTGCCATGGTTTGTGTGACTACCGGTTATTGTCACGTCGTAGTACTGCATGTAAAGCGGTAGTTCATCACCGGGTTTATCCCGTCTACCCCTCAATCAGTAAGAAGAAATCTGCCAATGAAGAGAAATTTGGAAAAATCTCCGAAACCCTTTTCCTGCATTCAGTCCTGCCCACTAGGAAGTTCTTCAGAAGGACCTAGCAGCAAGCAGACTCCGCATATATCCTTAGGATCTCCTCTTGAAATTTCCAAAGAAGGAGCTTCCATTATCGTGAAAGAACCTGTCCCCACTCGTGCTCGAACCCCCCTTATCTATGAAGACGAGAGTCTCCCTTTCGAAATCCACTATGAAAACTGGTGAAGAAAATATTTTGAAAACCCTATTGAACACTTGTATGACAGAGTGCCGAAACTGCCTACCGCCGCCAATCCCCCAGCTGAAAGTTTCTATAATTCGTCACGCCATACTCGTCAGGAAAGCCCAGAGGCCAAACCCCCATCAATGCCGAAGGTTTATCTCCCACAACCAAAGAAGGCAAGGCAGTCCAAGACTTTTCTTTGAAAACCTCTCGGCGACCCCCTATAATTCTGGAGATGATAGCCCAAGCAGTGGAGATTATCCCCATTCCAGAAGAGCCATGCTACCGTCTCAGGAGCCGTTGCATCCCATGGGCCCCATGCTTGAAAAGTCATATGCACCCAAGCCATTTGTCTTCAAAGGTGATAAGGCCAAGTTCAAAGCCTGGACCACTGCCCTTTGGAACTACTTCCTGGGGTTCCATGAAGCGCCTATGGACAACCAGCGCCAGGTCATTGCGCTCGGCTTCATGGGAGGCAAAGAAGCGAACCCAGCAAGACGCTTCACTGACCTCTACTTTGAAACAAAGTTGGGAATGGAGACATGGGCAGAGTTCTACCACAAACTAGAGAGTCAATTCATACCTGTTACAGCAAGGAAAGATGCTTATAAGAAGCTCATGACGTTGAAACAAGGAAATGGCATGATTGAAGACTTCTTCGTGCAGATGAACCAGCTGATGGCCGAAGCTGGACTAGGCCATAACATGGAGTTTGATGAAACACTGGTCCGCGTCTGCCAACAAGGTGTAAAAGAAGAAGTAATTGCCTTCGTGGAACAAGGATATCCCAACCTCACCTTGTCCACATCTATCACCAAATGGGAGCGACATCTCATTAAAGCAGAAGCAGCTTTGGCAGCTCGACATGCATGAAAGGCAATGCACGGTACTCCTGTCAGACAGCTGTTTCATATCCTGTTCCGTCCGGCCCAACAAGCCGCTCCCCAGACTGCCACACCTCAGACGGTTTTTCAAAGTGTCTAACCTGCACCTGAGAAACATGTTGGAACGTTTGGCGAACGAGGAATACCATGGATATCGACAAGGCCTGTGTGGAGGGAAAATGCTTCCGCTGTGGCAAACCGTGGCCATGCCCAGAACATGCCCGTTCTCCCTGACCTAGGATATGGTACATCAAGTTTAAGGGGGCCAAGATCTTTTATCAGTCAGCTGAAGAACTGGCTGAGGCTATGAAGGTGGTTGAGCGAGATGAGCAGGGGTTTGGAGGCAACAAGTAGATAATGGCTGTTCTATCTCGTCAAATAGTTCTTGTGTCTCAGAATCAACTGGTTTGAATAAATTTTCCGTTTTGACCATTGAAGATGCAAATGAACCAAAGGCCCCAATCAAAATTCTACCTCGACCTTCCATCTTGCCAGTAAAAAGGGATGATGTTACTATTCCCTTACCTCACCATGGATCTGAGGGCACAGCCAGTTATGATCTTTTTGCCACTGAAACCCTAGCTGACCATGACACCACCAGCGAATACGTCATGACAATTCCTGCTCATGGGCAATCTCTCATTTCTACCAAGCTACGAATGGCTATTCCTCCTGGACATTATGGACAGATTGCGCCCCGTTCAGGCTTGGCAGTGAAAGCTTCTTTGACCACCGGAGCTGGTGTCATCAATAGCAATTATAGGGGGGAGGTGAAAGTACTGTTGGTTAACCAATCAGATACACCCTTCCTTGTTAAAACATGAGAACAGATAGCCCAGTTAATTCTTGAAAAAATTTCCACTCCTCCTATAAAAGAGGTGAACGAGTTGGACTCCACTGAGAGAGACCAAAAAGGCTTTGGGAGTACAGGGACTACCAAAATAAGAAGCCATAGACAAGGACAATGGAAGAATGCAGTAGATCCCTGGTCTCTACGATGGATTCAAGAACAAACTAAAGGAAATCAGAAAAGAGCCCTCCAACATATCTGTTCTTTTGTGCATGATCAAAGGATACCAGAGGTGGATGAATCATTGGTAAGAGAC
>JBBPMH010001158.1:0-11189 GCA_038090235.1 Pulveroboletus ravenelii
TCTCCCCCTTTTCCTCTTCTTCATCTTCAATTTCTTGGAGTTTAGGGAGGTCGTCGGTTTTTACCCTTTTTACTTGGTGAGGTTGGGGGGGGGGGTTCTTGTTGTTGGAGAACATTGGGCATTTGTTGGACATATGTCCCAGTTGGCAACAGTGGAAACAAAGTTTCTTTTTGAAATAGTGTTTCCTTTCCATGGGAGTTAGTTTGCCTACTCGGACAATGTCTATGTTCATAGCATCCAGGTCTCGAGTTGGGGTGGCAGTTTTTCCCTGGGAGAAGTAGGTGAACTTGGCTCTACTGTTGGAGTTAAAGGCTTCAGCTCGTTCCCAGTGGGTAATGAAATGTACAGCTTTGGTATACCACAATTCTATTTTCTCTGGGAGGAAGTCCATGGCAAAGATTCATTGGCGGACTACTTCAGGAAGACCTTTCACAAAGAAGGAGATGAGGACGTCCTTCTCGGTTACTCCACTAATGGCTACTTGATTTTTGAATTCAGCAATGTAGGCATTGAGGTCTTCAGTTTTCCAAACTCTGGTGCACATCATCCAGTGGATAGCCTGGGCTTTAGTATCTTCATGTTCAAATGTGGCTTTGAAATCTACTATAAACTCAACCTAGGTTCCAAATTTCCTGTTAGCCAGGACCTTGGTTCGGAATGTGTTTGCCCAGGTTGCAGCTGATCCTTTGGTCATAAAAGAGAGGGCAAAGGCGATTCACCTGTCATCGTTGTTGTAGATCTCTTTGTTGATCATAAGGTAGATGTCAACAGAGTTGAGCCATGGAACTGCTTTAGTGTACGTTCCGTCGAAATCTTCAGGTTTAGAAAGATACAGTTCAGTGGGTTTGTTCGACATTGGGGGTGATTATGAAGGACAAAGGTTACAAGCTAAGCACTCACTCAGGTGTAGAGCAAAGACATGAAGAAAGGATAAGATTGCCAAGTAAGTCTAAGCTAAGAAATAGCTATCTATGAGACAGGCTTATATACTGTTCTAAGGACAAACAAGGAATTATGTACTTAGGACAATAAAGACATATATTGATTGGTAAGGAAAGAAGTAGGCTGACTGAGTGGATAAGTAAGCCAGCCAATGGCAAAAGTAGAGCTATGAGTAGGACTGGAACTACAAGCTTGGTGTGAGAGAATCAAGCAAGAAGGAGTAAGTTCATATAACCAAGTAGAAAACAAAGGAAAAAGAGAGAACTGTCATATCCTGTGAAACTCTGTCCTCTGGACCCCCCATCTGAGAGAGAATGAATCCAACTGCAATCATGGATGTGTCAACAGCCAAAATAACTTTATGGCCAGACTCATAGTCCAGATGGTGAAGAGTAGGGGAAGGACAGATTGCATCCTTAAGATGCTGTATGGCAAGTTGTTGGAACTCCCCCCATTCAAAAGGAATACCTTTCTGAGTCAAATTGACCAACAGGTGAGTGATGAAAGTGAAATCTTGAACAAAAATATGTACTACCCCACATATGTCCAAGAATTCATGTATATGGGTGAGGTTCTGGCAAGCCAGCCAGTCATGGATCTTTTGAACATTTATCTTGTGAGGGATGCAGCCCTTGAATATGCACTTGTGATCAATGATGATTGTGTCCAGTGTGGTAAGGATGAACTTCTTGACCTAAACAGTAACATCAACATTTTATAGCCACTACAGAATGCAGTAAATAACCTGTAAATGCTCCCAGATGAACCAGCAGATACCTGGATTCTCTGGGACAGTTTTGTAGCTAGTGTCTGGATGCTGGTACCAGCTAGTGACCAACTTAACCAGAAAGTCATTGATAAACAGATAGGTGTACTGGGGGATCTCATCCTGCAGGATAAATGACATGTCAGCCTGGTAGATCTGTACTGCATTCATGTATCCCATGGGCACAGTAGTTAGCCAGTATGGATCCATCAGGCTATTGAAGGTAGTTAGGTCATGTGAGTCTGGATAGAGCAGGTGCAAATCATATCTGGTAAACAAGTCCATCATGCTGTAGACAGCATAGCCAGTGAAGGACTTGGCAAAGTGTTCAATAAAAGGCAGAGTAGATGAGTCATGGATAGTGATCATGTTCAAAAGCTATAGATTATGGACAAGGTGGAGTGACTTGCCATCCTGCTTGAGTATGCAGAACCAGTGTTATATGAGCTGGCATGCGAGTACACTAGGTAAACAGGTAAGCTATGTTGTAGGGAATGAATACAATGATCATACCTCAGCAATCATCACAATGATGAGAGAGCGCTGAGGAGAAAGACAAATGAAAACCAGAATCTAATCTATGGTATGCTTATGTAAACTGTTATGGTTCGTGTTGTGACCCATAGGATGACTGACAAGGTGCAAAGAGTAATGACATACAACATATCCCCTTAGCGAGGCAGGAGTCCAAGAGAAGTGTGAAGAGTGCTAAATGCTGGATGAGGCAGAGCTTTGGTAAGAATGTCAGCAATATTATGGTGAGAAGGAACCCAAATAAGAAGAAAGGAATTGTTATCAACATGAATGAAATGATACCACAAATCAATGTGCTTAGTACACTGGTGAAATTTTGCAGTGGAGGATAAAGCAATCACGCCAGTGTTGTTGAGATAGACAGGGACAGGCAAGGCGAAGGGGATGCTAAGCTTAGTGAAAAGGGACCGAAGCCATAAGCCCTCCTGAACAACATGCACAGCTGCAATATATTCTGCCTCAGTGGAGAAAAGGGCCATAGTGGATTGCTTTCTTGATACATGAGAGATCAGCCCCCCAGCATAGTACAAAGCATAGCCAGAAACGGAGCAATACCCCACTTCATTTGCCCAGCTGGCATTGGCATAAGCGAGTAGATGCGAGTCACCTGGGGCTGGCCGGTAGTGAAGCCGAAGTTCAAGGGAACCCACAAGGTACCACAGGACATGCTTTGTGGCAGCCAGATGACAGGATTCAGGATTCACATTGTGCTGGGCCAATGCATTGATGATGTAGGAGATGTCCAGGTGCATGTTCACTGTGAGGTAGATGAGCTCACCCATGAGCTTCAGGTAGACAGAACGCAGGTCAGGGATTACTGGGTAAACTGCATCTGGGAAACCAAAGAGGGCCTTGGGGTTAGCAGGGAGGTGCACTGGGTCACAGGCTGACAGGTTATACTCCTGAAGTAAAAAAGAAATATACTCCGACTGGTGTACCCAGATGACCTGATTGGCTCGATCCCATTCGAATTGCATGCCCAGATACTTGGTGATGGGGCTGAGATCTTTGAGGCCAAAGCATTCAGCTATACTAGTCTTGATACACTGAAGGAAAGAATGAGAGGTGGATGTAGCCATGCCATCGTCAACATGCCAATCAATAAAGCAACGAGTGTGAACAGATAAAGCCACACCATCAAGCTCATCATAGTAAAATAGAGCATGATCGGAGTCAGTGCAGGTGAAGCCAAGGTCAGACATCACTGCACAGACCTGCTCATATCATTCCAGGGCCAACTGCTTCAAGCTGTAGATGGTGTGTAGCATGAGCCAGACCATCTCACACCAATCCCCATCCTCAAAACCCTTGGGCTGCCACATGTAAATCTCCTCTTTGAGGATCCCCCACAAAAACGCCCGTTTCATATTGAATGTATCCAACTCCTAGTCATGCTGAGCTGCAAGAGTGACTAGCAATCAGACAGATGCAGGTTTGATGACAGGAGCAAAGGTCGCCCCATAGTTGACTCCCAGGACCTGTGAGAACCCTTAAGTGACAAGCCTGGCTTTGAATATAGGGCTCCCCTTGTTGTCCTCCTTGAATTCCAGGACCCAGTGACAGCTAATGATCTTTCTACCCAGAGGTAAGCACACAACTTTATAAACGTTCATGTCCCTTATTGTCTTAAGCTCGGTCTGCATAGCCTCCAGCCACTGGGCCCGATCAGGGCAAAGCATCGCTTCATCAAAAGTTGCCAGTGGCATGCCCAAGTCGTAGCCAGCAGCTGTGGGATCCCAGTGCTTATCACTATGCAATGCAAGGTGAGTCTGCTTTTCGATAACAATGCCTGCAACCACTGCAGAGATGTCCCCAGTGTCTTCAGCATCCCAAAGCTCATCCACCCGTTCCAGATCCACAAGCTATGGGGTGGGTACCCCCTGAGTGGTGGCAGTTTTACATGCAGTGAGCAAATTCAGGTGATCATGAGTGGCAGCCAATTCTGCTGCCCAGGTGGCTCCCTTCTCAGTGAAGTTATGCTACCTGCTTGACCGACAGGAACCCTGTATGATGGAAGGGAGGGGAACAGGTGTGGCAGTGTCGTGAGGAACTGAAGAAGAGGCAACCAGAGGCGAAGAGAGGGTAGGTAAGGAGTCCTCTTCCTTCTCATCAGAACTATCACTGATTAGCAAGGGACTCCGCTCATCAAATACAATATCACGAGTGGTAAAAAAGGCCCCAGAGGAACGATCACGAACCCAATAGCCTTTCACTTCATCTTGGTAGCCCATGAAAATGGCACACCAAGATCATGGACCAAGTTTACACTGTAGTTCCAAGGGAATGTGGGCCCAGCAAGGTAAGCTGAATACTCAAAGGTGAGCCAAGTCAGGTTTGTGACCATTGACCATCTCAAAGGGAGTCTTGCTATCAGGCAAGGCAGAGGATTCCATCCTGTTCCACAGGTACCCCACAGTTAAAACAGCCTCACCCCAGAGGTAAGGGGAGAGGCAAGCTGCCCCTAGCATGGCAAGGGCATGATCTTGAAGGGTACGTAGGGCTTGCTCTGCTTTCCCATTCTGCTGATGACTGTAAGGGACAGAAAACTGATGTGCAATACCAGCATCCTGAAGCACCCGCTTGAAAGCAGCACTGATGTATTCCCCACCATTATTGGAGCGAAAGACTTTGACTTGGCACTCAGCAAAGTTCTCCTATTTCGCCTGCATGATGTTCCATGCATCCAGAGCCTGGTCCTTAGAAGACAGAAGCTGAACATCAATCAGGTGAGAATGATTATCAAGGAAAATAATGAAGTAAAGTTTCCCATGCAGGGTTTGGACTGGGAAAGGGCCACACACGTTGGAGTGGACCAGGTCGAGCATGCACTCAGCATGAGGAGAGGAGAAAGGTGGGTGAGGTTGGCAAGAGTGCTTAGCCATGATATATGTATGATTCACAGCAAGTGAGAGGGAGGTTAACATCCACAGACACACCAGTGGCTGCATGTGGCAAATAGTGAATGAGATCACCTCCAGGATGCCCCATGCGCGCATGCCATGTGTCCCATGTCACAGGTAACTTAACTGGGGTGGGAGTCTCAGCACTGATGTGTGCACACAGTTCCTTGTAAAGGGGCAGGGACATCTTGAGATTGTCCAGATGTAGAAAGCACAAAGGGAGGTAGCAGAGGTTGTGTAGGAGTGACATGGACCCAAGGACCTCCCCGCAATGTGACAGAATGCATGCTGGAGAACCATCAGTGCTTCTGAACTTGCAACCCCAGCCATGACTAAGCATGCAACTAACAGAGAGTAGATTCAGCAGGGCCCCAGGAGCATGCAGACATTCCTTTAACAGGAGACGAAAGGTATCCCCCCCCCAGAGTGAGTTCCACCACACAGGTATCACATCCAGATGTGCAGAGCATTCCCTGATTTGCCATTTTAACAGGCGGGTGATCTTCCTCCACAAAGTCAACAAAATACCCTCAATCCCTAATGAGATGCAAGGTTGCCCCTGAATCGAGAATGGTTGCGAAAGGACCTGGTGAGGCAAGAGCAGCCAATTCAGAGCAAGAATCCAAGTCTGACACTGTCATGCAAGATAGTTCTCATTTGATAGGAGTAGGGACAATCATGGGAATTGAATCCTTGGCCACAGTGACCACAGCAGACTCAGTCTTTGAGCTGCGTGATTGGACCCAGGAAGGGACCTGAGATTCCATGCCGCCTCCTGGCCAGTAGCAATGATCCTTATTGTGAGTACCAGCCTGTGGCTTATCTGTGCAAGGAGGATTGATATAACAGACACTGCTGGGGTTGTTCTTATGGACCCAGATCTCCATGGAAGGGTTGACCTTTCCGGAACGTACTACCACATTAGCATACTCTGACCCCAGGCCTACTAGTTTGCATCACCCAACTATAGCATGTGCCTTTTTGAGAAGTAACTTGGAGGCGTCACTGAACCCGAACTGAGGCGATGTGCTAGTTGGCAGAGAGGAGATGGATGGGGGGTTACCAAGGGTACCAGAAGAGGAAGCAAGGCCAATAGACAGAGATGGAGCAGGAGTGTTCAATGAGAGCTTGTTGAGCATGAGTTCACGGAAGATCTCCCACTCTACACTGCTAGGGAGACCTTGGAGAAGATCAAAAATTGACTCCTTGGTGGTGTAACAAACCCCCATTTGCAGGAAGCGATGCCAGGCATCCTCAAATACCCTAATGTAGCAACTAGTGTCTTCCATGTCTTTAAGTTTTTCCAATCATACACGGGCGCACAATTCATATTGAGACAGGATATCAGTATGTACATAATGTGAGGCTAACATGTTCCATTGTTCCTGCACTGTCTGTGTCTCATTGAGAAGTGACACTACAGTCATGGAAACCTTCCTGTCTATGAGTGCTTTGGCCTACATATCTTTCATGAGCCAATCAAGAATTTTCTCCTTTTCAGCATTCTATATGGTAGTTGGGTCAGCTGGTTGGGGAACATGGAAGGCAAAATCAATGAAGTTTTGTGGATCTGATCCACTGGAGCAATGAGACCATAAACACTTCCCTTGGAGAGCGAGGCACATCTGTCTTTTCCATTGTGGATAATTTTTGCTCCTGGTGAGCTCGCATATATGGTCATATTTGCCCATTGTATCAATCTGTGCTGCCTATATGCTGACTCTAAGTGGTTTAGTTTAGTATAGTAACAATAATAGGACTCTGTGCTGGCATTGTAGATTCTGAGCTCAGTAAGTTAGAGCTCGGGGCTCATAACCTATATGAGCTAGCACGTGAGTACACTCAGTGATCATCACAATGGTGAGAGAGCACTAAGTTACCTAGCATGCGAGTACACTAGGTAAACAGGTAAGCTATGTTGTAGGGAATGAATACAATGATCATATCTCAGCGATTGTCACAATGGTGAAAGAGCACTGAGGAGAAAGATGAATGGAAACCAGAATCTAATCTATGGCGTGCTTATGTAAACTGTTATGGTTCATGTTGTGACCTGTAGAATGAATGACGAGGTGCAAAGAGTAATGATGTACAACAAGTGTGACTGGTAGGTGGCAGTAGAGGGTTCATAGATACCAGATGTAATCCAGTCCTTGATGATTTGGATTGTGTTTACCCACATAGACAGGGGGATGGGAATGTTTCAAAGTATCCATGGCATGTGAGATACAGTTGGGAGTTTAATGGGTGGAAAATATTTTGCATTGAGGCACCCATGTTTGATAGGCACCCAGGCAAAGGCAGATTCATGTTTACAGACAATCTAACAAATGAGTTTAATTTCTTCTGACAAGCCAGTTTGTGGGGTCAAGATCTAGAGCATCAGCTCTTTCCTGCATAAAATGGATACCAGGAGTAAAGTCTGGCAGGTAGAATGGTAATGGGGCCAATCTGGAAAGAATCAGCTGGTAGGGTGCACATAATGCAAAACAGGAGCCATCACAGCACAGACCTTCTTGGCTATAGGTTTGTAAACCAAGGAATGGAAAACAATATCATATGAATAAATAGAAGAAAGTGCTCAAATAGCATCCAATCTAAGAATGGATTACATAGATGATAAAAAAGGATAGCCCACCAAAGAAGGGGGTGGTCTAACAGAAAGAGGAGGCAGACAAAGATACAAAGAGAAATAAAAATAAGAACAAGTGGCAGATGAGGAAGACAATGGATGAGAAAATGATGATGAAATTAAAATACTATTTTCTCCCCAGATAGAAATCAGATCATTGAAAACTAAAAATCCCTGTCTGGGGCAGATTGGTGAACATTGCATTTCTTATTTTCATAACAGTGGAAGTACCTCTCAGACCAAGCACAGGTTGACAGCATATACTGTTTCCCTATGTTGGGGTCATGCAATGTAATTGTCTGGAACCTATCTGGAAGATCATCAGTAGTCACACCTATGAGGCAGTGGAATGGCTGCCCCAGCAGCAGGTCGAAGTTAGCCCAGGCTAGTACTTGAACCTGCAGCATTACCTTACCTGCATTGAAGTTCAGGGCCAGATTCTCAAGGACACCAACAGTGTTATCAATGCTAGTGTTGGCTGATAACATGTGCATGGTATGATTGGACCAGACCAGCAGGCCCTTCCAGACATGCTTCAGCATAGCAATGATCTCAGACCTGGAGTTCAGAATGCCCAAAATGGTATATCCTGAGCATCTGATTCAGGTCTTGTGTCACAACCATGACAACTCTGCTTGCTCCACAGGCAATTCCACTTCTTCCATTTCATACTTAGTGTTACGATCAATCCCGAAGGGTTGAAGCGTTGACTCGGCTTGAAGGCCGAAGGCAATGATTGCTATCAGCGACTGGCTGGTAACAAGATGAGGACAAAGGATGTAACCTGCAGGTGGCAGGGTCAAGGGTTCTATCAACGGACGGTTGATGGTTGCAAGGTTGAGAGACCTTAGTCTTAGCAATATGCTATCAAGGGGACGAAGGTAAGAGCGGAGCGCTCAGTCGAGTGTAGAGCGAAGACACACAGAGGAAGCTAGTGTATTGCCGAGTAGGTCTAAGTTAAGTTTTACAAGTAGACCTACGAGGGTTTTTATAGTACATTGGAAAACAACAATGTAAAACGCGAACAACGAAGAAACAACAGGAATTGGTGAATGTATGAGTAAACCAACAAATGGCAAAAGGAACTCGATGACTAATGGAGGAACTACGAGCCCGATATGAGAGAATCGGATGAGGAGACTAATGTTCGATGACTAATGGTGGAAGTGGGGCGGGGACAAAGGAAAACAAGTAGACATGGAAATGAAACGTAACATTACCCCCCTGTTAAGGCGAGGAGACACCGTCGACTTCCTAAAATTCCCGGTAGCTATAGCCCGGGGAGCCAGTCATGTTGCTATAGGCTTCGGCCGTAAACGGATCATCATCGGGAGAGTCCGTACAAGGGGGAGGGACAGGGAGGGGACTCCCAGAACGCCTACGAGGGCGTGCACGAAAAGGTTGTTGGCGGTGGAGTCTGCAAGGAGGGGGCAACAGCGACAGTGGGGACGGGGGGAGTGTCGGGCGGCGGGAGCGGTTGGATGATGAGGAGGAAGAGGCCCCTCCAGAAGAGCGACGCGGGGAACGAACGGTGGAGAGATCAACTCGTAGTGGAGTCTGTTGGGGAACTCCAGCTCGGCGGTGTACCATGGCACATTGATACTGCACGTGTCCAGGGGCCCAGGTGTGGCAAATGGGACATTCGTAGAGTTCACAATTGACTCGTACGTGCCCCAGCCGGCGGCATTGGAAGCACGCCTGTCGGTAGAGTGGGTGAGATGTAGGGAGAGGCCACGGATGTCGCCCCCAGTAGGAAGTTTCCTCTCTCTCCAGGGTGGCTATTTCTTCGGGTCCAGGAGGAGGGGGTGAAGCCGAAGGGTTGTTGTCATGTCCGAGGTTGTCGTGGCTAGTCGGGAAGGGGCGGCGGTAGTGGGGTCAGTTATATTCAGCTTTCTCGGCAAGGTAACGATCAAGGTCAGCCATGTACTCCCCTAGCCTCATTTGGTAACCGATCGATCCGAGGTGTCCGCGAAGGACAGCACGGATTGAACGTAGGCGGTGTTTCGCCACGATCAGGTCCGAGTGGGAATGAAGAGAGTCGATTAGTAGGTCAAGGTGACATACTTCCATGAAGGCATCAATGAGGGAGGCTAGCAGGGAGCCTGGTGAGAGGTCATCGTCCATTGGGAGGGCAAGGCGGGGGTCAGCGACATGCGTCATGAGGAGGGTGCAGTATTCTTCATCAGGGAGGTCATCCCTGAGGCATTGGGCGTAAATGGGGATGTCGGGAGGTCGGATTCCGTCGTCATGGCTATGATGAATGACACGCCACTCGCTGATGGTAGGGTGAGGGGTGCCGGGACGGGCGGGGGAGTCGATAGGTGAGGATAACGTTACAGAGGAAGGGGAGGTCAGTCCAGTTGTTGGAGAACCCGATTGAACAAGATAAACAGGAGCTCGAACGCTCTCTGTTGACTCCTGAATGGGCGGAACATCCGTACAAGCAGGTATTCTTGTTCTAGGAGGATCCGGAGTAATCCGGGCGTCAGGGGAGGGTACTCGGTGAGAGGGGCGAGAGGAGGCATCAGAGGTGGACATGTAGTTGATAGAATGGGAGACGAGATGGGGGAAGAACTTTGGGTGGAGGCGTTTATATGCGTTCAGGACGAGTGGAGCGTTATTCATTTCTGACTCCGAAATCCAAGAGTCTTCTTCTGCTGAGTATCCTTTCCATCAGATGAGATATTTCCGATGGGACGGAGTTCCGCGATGCCATACAATTTTCTCGACTTCGTATTCTTCTTCTCCTTCGATTAGGTCAGGTGGTGGAGCGGGAAAGTTCCGTCCATGTACGTCGTTTTCGCGATAGGACGATAAGAGGGAGGCGTGGAACACAGGGTGAATTTTCCATGCGGAGGGGAGTCGGAGTTCATAGGAGATTGGTGATAAGACTTTCGTGATAACGAAGGGTCCTTCTCGTTTCGGGGCAAATTTAGGGCTGGTGAGGGAGCGTTTTAAGTTCCGGGCTTCTAACCACACCTTATCCCCTTGTTTCCATGGGGTGAAGCCTCGTGTGTTCCTTGATTTCATTACTTGGCGGGCTAATTCGTGTGCTGCCAGGGCTTCGTTTCTCATGTGTGATAAGACTTTGAGTTGGGATTCGACGGCGGGGAGGTTTATTTCAGAGATAATCATGGGGAGGGGTTTTGGCTCGTATCCCATCATGAGATAAAATGGTGATTGGCCAGTGACTGAGTGGGGGCGGTGGTTATGAGCAAACTCTGCCATAGGGATGTGTTCGGCCCAACTTGTTGGGTTATCATGGCAAAAGACTCGGAGGTACGTTTCGACTTCTTGGTTCACCCTCTCGGTTTCTCCGTCGGTTTGGGGGTGGTAGGTGGTGGAGAGGGCCAGGGAGTATCCGAGGAGGGATGCTAAGGCTTTGGCGAATTCCGAGGCAAATTGGGGGCCTCGG
>JBBPMH010001159.1:0-11181 GCA_038090235.1 Pulveroboletus ravenelii
GGCTTATCTGGGCTTAGGGTTGGTTCAGGGTCATTATGCTTCTTGTCCATTCCTTCGCTTCTATTTAATCTCCGTTCCACTTCTTTATTCATTTCCGCTCCTTCTATTGTTATAGGGTTTCCATGGATCTAGAACGTATTATGTAACATACACATGTATAGTAGTATTTAACCAGTATTCATAGGATGTACCTACTCATACTTGGAATTCTCATCCTTCTGCTCTTGTCTTCACCAACATTAGTAGCCGCAGGCTTTCCTTGGTTGTTCACTTTGAGCCGCCCAGGATTGATCCCTGATACCTACCCAGTATCTGTCTATGCCTGCCCGGCATCTGCCTACACCTGCCCGACAACCGTCTATGCCTACCTGGCATTTACCTCCACCTAGCACAACCTGTCAACAGATTATGCCTACACTGCCACAGGTATTCCCCGTGACCCAGTCACACCTTCCTAGAAGTCCCTTCATGTTCCTTCATATCTTCACTCTTCTTTGTTATCCGTGCTTAGTCCCAGAACCTTAGATCCCTTCGTCCGATTCTCTTATCGGCCTCATGTCTCTTCTTACTCATTGCTCCTCTTTCGCTATTCGTTCTCTGACTCATATGTACCTTGTTACTCATCGCTCCCCTTTTGCCATTCATCCTCTGACTCATGTGTACCTTGTTACTCATCGCTTCCCTTTTGCCATTCGTCCTCTAACTCACTCCGTCTTGTTTACTCTTCATTGTCCTTGTCTTACCTTGATTACTCCCTGTACTATATAAACCCCTAGTAGGTCTACTTGTTCCCTAGCTTAGATCTACTCAGCAATCTATATTGTTCTCCCTTCTACGTGTCTTTGCTCAACACTTGACTGAGCGCTCTGCTCTTACCTTTGTCTTCTCGCTAGCTAGTTGCTAGGTGAGATCCTCGATCTTGAACCTTCGTCGGCAAGTTGCCGGACGAACCCTCGACCCTGCTAGTTGCAGGCTATGTCCCTCGTCCCCGTCTTACTATAGCTGCTCGCTAACAGTTCTCCTTGTCCTTGCCCCTTAAGCTGAGTCCACGCTTGACCTTTCGGGATCAAGCGTAACAGAGGCCAATCTAGAATATTGAGATCATTGTGTGTCTGAGGTTATTGTCCTATTGAAAAATAATATCTTCCAAAGAAATTCCAGATTTTCTCTAAGCTGGGAAATAAGCTGTTCTTCAAAATGAAAATGACCACATATTGGTTGGTATCTATCCTTCTCTCAACTTCTGCAAGGTGCCCAACACCTTCCTAATCCATATACCCCCATACCATAATATTTTCTCCTACAAATTTCATTGTTTTCTGAACCTCTCTATTAATAAGGCCCTCATCTGTCTGTTTTTATATCCATTCCCTTCCATCTGATCCCTATCCTGTTTATTTTGGTCTCATTTGACCAAATAACCCTTTCCAGTTCTCAACAGTCCATTTCTGGTATTTTAGGGCAAAGACTAAGTGCTTTTTCCTATTTCTTATAGCAAAAAATGGCTTTTTTATCTTTGTTATAGCCTTGAATGAATGTTTTTTGAAAACCCTTCTCATTTTTTGTGAGGATACTGGATTAGGAATAATGGAATTGATGTAGTGGGTAACTTGTACAGCAAGCTCTGTCTGTAGTAATTTGAACAATGATAGTATGCTAAGAAGTAGCTAAAGCTTAGAGAAATAGCCAGAAAGAGGTGTAGGTCTGTTAGGAAGGAGACCCCTGATTACCCTAGAGATAGTAGACTAGCTGACACCTAGTCTGAAGGCAATATTAACCATTAGAGGCCAGAGAAAGAATGTTTTCTTTTTGAGAAAAGAGAATGGGGTATATAGTGAATTTGAAAAATATGAAAAACAAAACCAGTGCTTAAATAGTGTCAGTTGAAGTGATTTCAAGATATGGTAACTATGGTAACTGTCATATCCTATGCAACTCCATCCTCTGAATCCAACTCCAGACCCATTTCTCTCAAACTCTAGTGTGTTCTTGACAAGTGCACACTCTAAATCCTCCAAACTTGTACTTAGCTAATTCTGTCTTACTGTACTTACATTTCCATTTCTCACTTATCCTGTACACCACCCATCTCCCTCATAGCCCCCTCTGATCCTGTGCTCCACTTAGGAGCACAGCTCTGATACCATCAGTTACTGTGATATTGCTAGATTAACCAGTGTTCCCTTCTTTGTATATAAGACTCCATATTCTAGCTTAGATAGTTTAGTTCAAATATCAACTAAGATTCCCCAGTCTCCTCTGACCCTCTGCTTGAGCCTTAATAGCTCTCCTTTGACCCTTCCTCAACCTTTGTTACTTGCAACAAGGTCGCTCTAACTCTCACCTGACCCCCCTCATAAATTCAGGGCAACCAGACTTGTGACAAGGCACATCACATAAGGTGAAGCTAAAGCCCTGTCCAAACTCTGGAGTTCCAGAGTTACCCTCAGAGTTACATACCATCTTGACAATAAGACTTCATATTCTGTCATAGATAGTTCAGTTTGAATATTAACTAAGATTCCCCAGTCCCCTCTGACCCTCTGCTTGAGCCTTGACAGCTCTCCTCTGACCCTCCCTTGACCTTCATTGTTTACAACAAGGCCACTCTGACCCTTGCCTGACCTCCCTTGTAAATTCAGGGCACTGGACTTGTGACTAGTGATGTTAGGGCTTGGGCCTCAGGCCCTACTTAGGCCCAGCCCAAGCCTGGCCCTGAGTAGGGCTCAGGCCTGGGCCTAAATTACATAATTTGGTAAGCTGGAGTGAGCTGTGACTTACCACATATATGATAATAGTATCGCAGTGCATTCACCACAGCAGCAACAACAATGAGGGTGAAAACATGCAATGGCACATCCATGACCACAAGGATAACAAGGTGGGCAAGGGTATGCAACAGTGTGCCCACCACCACAACCATGACAAGGTGGGTGAGGGTACACAACAGTGTGCCCACCACCACCACAACAATGATGTGGACAAGGGTATGCAATGGTGCACTCACCACCATGAGGATAATGAGGTAGGCAAGGATATGTAACAGTGTGCCCACCACCACAAGGATAACAACATGGGCAAGGGTATGCAACAGCACACCCACCACCACCACAACAATGAGATGGGTGAGGGTATGCAATGGCACACCCGCCACCACAAGGACAATGAGGGTGAGAGTATGCAACAGCATGCCCACCACCACAAGGACAACTGTCATGACTGTGACAACTCCGCTACACTCTGCATGTATTCTGCTATACTCTGCTCTGTACTTAGTTACCTTTCCCTTTTGTTCTGACCCTCATGTACTATAGCTCTGACTCCGCTCTGACTGTGGTGCTGGTTATTCCTAGACTGGTACCTGGCTTCATTCCCCACTTCTCTATTCTCCATCCTTACATTCTCTGTGTATGCCACACTCTCATGTAGCTCTCCATACTTTGCTTAGATACTCCTCCACATGGTCCCATCTGGGTACCATGTGCTTGTACATACTGTACTGCCCCTGCACTCCTGTATATAAGTCTGACTCACTGAGGACTTACTCCTCAGTTCGAATATTAAAGTCTTTTAGTCCTTTCTTCTTCTCTGCTATCTCCTCTTCTCTGTCCTCCCTCCTATCTGATGGATTCTGTCTCTGTTCCTTTGACCCCTCTCTTTCTGACCTCTGAAATATGAGGCCCCAGGATCACCAGGGCACAGTGCTCTACCCTGAGTCACTGAAGCCAAAGGCCTTACACCTCTGACCTCTGCTCAGTACCCCTTCATGCTCTCCTGTCAGAGTTAGCAGCGGAGTGGACCTGGACAACAACAAGGCAGGTGAGGGTATCCAATGGTGTGCCCACCACCATAACCACAAAAATGTGGGTGAGGGTATGCAACAGCGCACCCACCACCACCACAGCGATAAGATGGGCAAGGGTACACAACAGTGTACCCACCACCACAAGGACAACAATGTGGGCAAGGGTACACAATGGTGCACTCACCACCACAAGGATGATGAGGTAGGCAAGGGTATGTAGTGTTGCTGCAGCTCTGACTAATAGCTGACTCAAGTCATAGCCAAGCACACAGTTTAGCCGAACCACATGAAGTTGAGTTGTAATTATCATAGCTGACTCAATTGGCTCGGTTAGTTGCGACTTCCAACTTTGAGTCGACTAGTTGGCAGTAATAGCTAAGTGTATTAAGTGTATATTCAGTAGTGCTACATAGTTTTTACTTATTAAAATAAAAGCCAACTATTTACATGGTAATGGTCTGTGTATGTATATGCGCTCATGCAGTTGCATGCCTATGTCCATGCAAACAGGGGTGAACAACGAGATGAGTGAGGGCAAGCAATGACACAGGCAAGTGAGCACACACACATACACAGACTGCAGTCTGTGTATGCATGCCTGCTCACATGTCCATTTCCATGGGTGAGGGAGAGGGAGGAGCAAGGGAGGGGGAGGCTGCAGGCAAGTGAGCATGCACACTACACAGACCACAGTCTGTATGCACGCATGCTCATGTGTTGTGTCTGTGAGTAACAAGGAGAGGGCTGGCAAGGGTGAGGGTGGGGTTGAAGTGATGAGAACAGGAGTGGAAGGGGACAAAGTGTATGGAATGCTGTGGACTGGCAAGGGAGTGAGGCCACTGCTACAGCTACACCAACCAAAAACAAGGCCATTGGGCCAGAGCTTGCCACAGATGGCATTACCAGATAAGGTGTAGGAACAACTTGGAAAGGCAGCAGAGTAGCTGGCAGAGGGCAAGAGTATTATTCAGTTGTGTTAGTCAAGTTGAGGAAGTTGAAGTTAAGATGGGGGGATGAAAGGAAGAATCTTAAGACGTAAGTTAAATGAACAGAACTGAGTGAGTAGTACGCTCACTTGTGCTTGCAATTGGGTGAGATCTATAGATTAATAGACAGATTTTCAAAATCAAAAGATTACCCACCTATTTATGAATGCAGTTGCACATCTGTTGCATTGTGATCACAATCCCTGTGGCTTCCAATGGTTCTAAGTGCAAGTGCAAGAGGTATGGGATGCTGCACATGTATGCAGAGTGAGATGCATTAGGCACATTAGTGTATAGCTGCATAGTTGGGGCATGCCAGCATGGTTGATGGTGCAAGTGTGTGTGAGCGAGTGCACTCAGAAGCAGGCATATGTGAGCATACATAAGTTAGTAGAATGAAAAAAAAAAACTCAATGTGAGCTGAGCAAGTCAGTGGAAAAGTTCAAGCTTAAAGTTGGGGCTGTGCAACTGCAACTATGGCCCATCAGAGTGTTCTCAGATCAGACAATGGACATGGAACATATCATGATACACTGAATGTAAGCACTAGATGATACAGTATAAGACTGAGTCCAAAGAGCTTTCCCACTTCAGGCAACAAGCATATACTAGTCAGAATACCTTCACCCCTTCCAACCTGGTCACGTTGTTATCTGCCAAACCAATGATATTGATTGCCTGGAACATTGCTGCATCAGCATCCTCCCCACACATCACAAGAATATTGAGTGTCTTTATCTTCCTGGTTATAGATCATGTCCTTCTTGGAGGTCCTCCATTGTTGAGCAAAATTGAGATGGTCTTGCTTGAGTGAAAATTTGAGAATCTGTAGAGCTTCCATCAGAGCTGGACTAATCTGATTCTGTTTCTTGGTGTCAGTCTTGGCACTTGACAAAAAGACACATTCACACGGAACTGCAGACGGTTGGATTGGTAAGTAGTCCATGGTGATCTGATAGATTGTGGGGAACGTTATTCACTCTAGCTGTGTAGATCATTAGATGGTTCACTACACAGCATCAAAAAATTATTCTCACCTCCCAGAACGCGAGAACATCAGAACTTGAGTTGGATTGCAGTGAAGTGTACAAGTTAAATTCTTCCTCAACTGATCCTGGTCCATGTGCAACACTTGGCGCAATTTGCATACCCTCAATGCTGTATAGTAAGGTGAGGCCCATGAACGCTGGTGGCTGTGTGGTGGTGGGATTGGAGTCAAGGCTGGAATGCTTGGCACGGTAATGCCGCATCTAAGAGGTATTTAATAATTAGAATAACTAGCAAGAAAGACAACATACCAATTCTAGTATGCTCTCTTTTGCATCCATGACCTTATTTTCCCAGTGCTACTGCACCTATGAGAAATGGATAGAAGGGTTTACAACTTTATGAAGGCAAAGTTAGCCTTCAGACGATGGTAAAACAGTGGACTTACACATTGCAAAAATATATACATTGTTTGCATGCATGAGTTGATGATATTTCTTTGCATAAGAAAGCCCTTCACTTAGTAGGGGCCTGAGTTGCGGGTTCTGGGGTGACATTGCCATTTGCTGCCATTGTGTCATGAATATTTCATATGCGGGTATTGAGCCACCAAGTAAGGGAGTTCATTCTGAGGTCATTGTATAATAGGCCAAAGCAGGTGCCTTCAAGGTTCATATCATTGGCATCATTAATATTGATACATACATAGTCAACTGCCATACTTACCTGTAAAATGAATTCCAGATCTTGTAGCATGACCCAGTGGTACTTTGTCAGTGGGTGGGAAATCATGTTTGCATTTCATGGTATGGCTAGTCA
This sequence comes from Pulveroboletus ravenelii, assembly GCA_038090235.1. NCBI lineage: Eukaryota > Fungi > Basidiomycota > Agaricomycetes > Boletales > Boletaceae > Pulveroboletus > Pulveroboletus ravenelii. The sequence goes on from JBBPMH010001159.1 coordinate 6,598, forward strand.
AAGATTGATAGCCTTTGAGCAATGGATTAGCACTCTCAGTTAACGATCATCATATATGTGATCAACATACCTGGTGTAACATATGAAGGCAATTGACCATATAAAAAGTTGAGTCCCAGTGAGTCGCAACATCACAAAGGAGTTGGACAACAGGAAGAGTGATCAGCAAGCCATTATGAATGAAAGACTGATCTTTGTTCCCATTCTCGATCATTTGCTTGAAGTTGAGTCAGTGCTGAACAGAGGCACAGATGGCTCATATGATCTCCCTTCCACAATTGATAGGGTCTCCTCGGAGTGCCTCAACATACTGGGTTTTGTTGAAGGCTCTTAGTGCAGTACCCCAGCTCCTTGGTACATTGGCGAAGTTGGCCTGCATGTAGTTGGAGATCATGTGCTGGATGCATATGTTGATTATATGTGGAAAGCAGTAAATGTGGTGTTCCATGGGATCAAAGTCAGTCTCCTGCTCCTCTTGTAGAAGATGCACCAGTTCTGCCATGGCCATGTCATTGTTGGAGGCATTGTCGAGGGTGAAGTGGCCAATCTATTATTATGTGATTAATAGTCTGCTGAACAATTTGATGACATACCTTCTCCATAGGAATACTAGCATGATCAATTAGATGGAGGGTCGCTTTTGTGAGTTCCCTACCTGTGTGTGAGGCTGGGAGGTGGTGGAATGCGATCAGTGTGGTCTTCATGGTGAGTGTGGATTGCTCATTGCATCTGATCCAATGCGCAGTGATCACCAAATAAGTGTCAAGTTTGTCTGAAGACCATACATCGGCTATAAAAGAAACTTGTCCTGCTGATTTCTGCATAGTATATGCTCAGTAGTTTATTGTGCTGACAGTAGAGAATGGTCAACATACCTGAAGCTCAGCTCGAAGCTGCATAAAGTGCTTTGTCCAGGTCTGGAGAATCAGCTCCCATATTTTCATACAGTGTGGAATATTGGAATCTCTCAAATTGGCACAAAGGAGGAGAAGAAGTCTGCAAAATTCTGGGTTTTCAATGATGTGAATGGCCTGACTACTGCATCAGCTAAGTGCAAAACTATATGAGGAGATGTTACCTGATTGTCAGCGACAATAAAGTTGACTAAAAACTCTTTGAATGTCTCTGTGAAGAATTTGGGAATCCTGGAGGTGAGATCTGCCTTGCATTGTGGCCCAAGGTTTGATGGAACACTGTCATCGCCTGCTTGAGGAGGAGAAGCAACTGGTAGCTTGTTGATCATGATGTTCGGCTTCTGGAGTGTCTCTCAGAGCGTATTAAAAGTGTAGCCTTTGCCAAACACAGCCTTGAGTAAAGGAGACTGCATGTGCCAGCCTTCCTCTTGGATTTTGATAAGATATTCAAGTGAATGCTTCGAGTCCAAGTGGCCCTGAAGCATTGTTGTTGAATTTCCTTGTGAGTAGGCTGTGCTGAGAAGTTGTTCGGATTAATGACACAAGCTTGATTTTTTTAAAAGACTCACAAGCATATACTACATATATACTTGCCATCATTCTTCGAAAAAAAATGACAGATGTCATATGCAGCATTTTGGGCTCCTGACTGGCCCATCTTTGTCAATCTTGTGGCTAACAGATCCATGATATTTGTATTCATGGCAGTAGCAGCTGTGCTCATATTGGACTGAATCAGATTAGCCTGATCTGCAGGTCCATGTTGCAACTCACCCAAGTCTGAAGACTTAGAACTGTGAGAATCTTGGTGGATGTCAATGTACTCTTCTGACTGATCTGCATGAAAACAGCAGGGTAGGTGATGCGTGCAAGAGGGACGAACTTCTGCAGTTGGAGCAGTCTGTTGTTGTTGTTGATCACCTTTGGTCATGGTTAGAGTAGAGAATTGTTACTCAACAGATAAACGTGGCCCACATCCTTAATAGGTGGCTGCCATCTTGCAATCAGGAACAAAATATTATCAACATTTAATCATCTACTGGATACAAGATGATAAGAAACGTACCAGATAACCAAAAAGTTCAAAATCAAATTATATAAATGACAGCTGAAGCACTGGTATCCAGCTGCAAGGTGGTATGAGGAACCCAATGACATATTGATACCCAGTGCTACTAGGGCCTAGGGCTGTTGAAGTAAGCATGAGTGCTGAGAATTCTTTATTTGTAGGTGGTGTGAGTAGCACCTATACACAGAATACAGTGCTGTTGTGCTTTTGAACTACCAAATATGGAAGTTGCAGCTCACTTATGTATACAGTATCTCAAAAAAGTAATGCACAAGGCACTTTTTCATGAAGTTGCCCCTCATTCAGTTGCAACAATCAAACATGGGCAATTATAATAGTACCATTACATTCCTGTGTATCTAGGCTTCATTTCCATATACTTTCTTCTAGAGTATCTCAATTAGGTGGTAGGTTGCAGTGATTTTAAGCAAAAACATGCTGTGCAATATATATTTTGTTGGATACTGCTGGTATAAAGGCTGGTCTCGCCACAAGGCAACAGGCTCCCAGTGCCTACCAGACACCTGCATACCCTCCACTAACCTCAAGTCCATCTTACTATTATAGCCAAGTACACTTCGCCTACAAAGAAAGCCCGTATTTGTCAGGATCAGGATGCTGGGATGACAGACACTGGGATTGCCAAAAAATATGGTCTCCATCATACTACAGTCAAGCATATCTTCGATCGCTATGCTCGCTCTGAAGACTTCCATCATATCACCCCCAAAACTGGCCGTCCACCCCTATTTACCCCTCATGACACTCATGTTGCTGTTCGTAAACTCGCTGCAGGCCAAGCGCACGATGTCGTAGACCTTCAAAGGAAATTTTTCCCATCTATCAATCCCCAGACCATTCATGTAAGACTTCGCTAATGTGGCCTGAAGGCTTATGTACGTCGCAAGTGGCCACTCTTGATAGAGACTCACAAGCAAAAAAGACTAGTGTGGGCACAAGCGCATGCTGATTGGACCATGGAAAATTGGAAGGCAGTCATGTTCTCTGATGAGTCAAAGTTTGCCCTTTTTGGGTTGGACCGCCATGAATGGTGTTGGAGGGCACCTGATCAAGCTTTTGACGAGCACTTTGTGAAAAAATCAGTCAAACATGGTGGGGGCAATGTTATTGTTTGGGGGTGCATGACAGCTCAGGGACTTGGGAGGATTGTTCGTATTAAGGGGATAATAGATGGCGAGATCTATCGACAAATTCTTGCTGAGGACTTTCTTGGGACTCTCAGTGACCTCAAGATCAAGAAAAAAGATATCTACTTTCAACAGGACAACGACCCGAAGCACACGGCAAAGCTCACAACCAAATGATTTAGCACAAATCGGATCAATACACTTACTTGGCCTCCAAATAGCCCCGACATGAACATTATCAAACATGTTTGGGAATATTTGGAACATCATGTGCACAGCCGCACATTGCTGCCAACAAGTTGCGAGAAGCTGTGGGACGTGCTAGTAGAGGAGTGGAGGAGTATTGAAGATGATTACATTGCAAGATTATACAAGAGTATGCCAGAGTATGTACAGGCGCTATTGAAGGCCAAGGGTGCCCACACTAGATACTAGGATACTCAATAGCTTCATCTGCTCACTTTTGCTTGATATAATCTGATTGTTTCAAGCCCATATGTGTGGAAAGATGAATTGCACAGTACCCTGTTGAGATTTCATGCCATTCTATTTGCTATAGAGTTATTCTATGTACATATACTATCACATTGCATTCTATAGGGTTCTGGCTCTTTAACAAACCCCTTATCTCAGGATTCCGTGCAGCGGGCGACAAGGAGCAGGTCGAGCACGTGATTATGTCATCCTGTGCATTACTTTTTTGAGGTACTGTATTACAGATATCCCATCTCAAATATATTCACTTGCGCAGCTTCATTCACTGTGATATTAAGCCTCAGAACATCCTCATGGGTCTCATACAGCAACAGGACATAGCGTTTCTTGTAGATTTTGGAATTGCGAAGCAATTCTGTGATTCCTCATCATGTATTCACATCCCTTTACAAGAATGCAATCAACTTGTTGGTATGCTGGCATTTATATCTGTGAATAGTCATCATGGGCGGGAACTAAGCTGGAGGGATAATCTCGAGGCTCTGGCCTATACTATGATATTCCTCTGTAGCAGGTCACTGCCATGGTTACATCACACCAGCCATCCACACCATTTGTCACCTTCGACCCTCCCCTAACTCTGGGAATGCTCCAAATTCTTCTGGAGCAGGAATGCCTATCAGTATGAATGTTCCACCCATTCAGGGACCCACAGAAAGCATTCGAACTCCTCTTCATCCTATTCAACCGGGTTCTCCAACAACTGGACCGACCTCCCCCTTCTCCATAACATTATCCTCCCCTATTGACTCCCCCGCTCGTCCTGGCACCCCTCACCCTACCCTCAGTGAATGGTGAGCACTCCATTACAGCCACGACGATGGAATCCGCCCCCCAGATGTCCCCATCTACGCCCAATGCCTACGCCCTGACCTCCCCGACAAACAATACCGCAGCCTCCTCATAACACACGTCGCAGACCCCCATCTTGCCCTTCCTATGGATGATGACCTCACAC
>JBBPMH010001160.1:0-11177 GCA_038090235.1 Pulveroboletus ravenelii
ATGTCTCTCAACTGGAACACAAGGCTCCAGTTGAGAGACATGGAATACCGGATGTATTGCTTTCATGGAGTCCAGTAGTCAGAGAGTGATGGCATGGGAGCTGGGCTTAGCGATAATGAAGAAAGGTCCTAAGCACTTATTGGAGAGTTTTGGGGAGGGCCACGTAGAGTGGAAGTACTTAGCCTTGATATATGCTTCTTCACTGACTTGGAAGTCAGGCAGGGCAAGGTGTCGGGCATTGGTGGGACCTTGATAATGCTGTTGGGCCAGACTTATTTCAGACTGGAGGAACTCATGGAGCTCCTCCAGATTAGTGGTGTATTCTTGTGCTTGAGCAGAGCTCAGAGTGGAGGTGGTGTCGATGGAGAGGTTGGGGTGATAACCTTTATTGGTGAAGAAGGAAGAGACACCTGTTGTTGTGCTAGGCACATTGTTGAAAGTGAACTCCACTAGTAGCAGGAGATCAGACCAATCATCTTGTTAATAGCTGCAATAGGTGTGGAGGTACTGCTCCAGCATCTGGTTAGTTTGCTCAGTCTGGCCATCACCCTCAGGGTGGTAACCAGAGGTGAAGTGAAGGGTGATACCGAGGGCCTTACTGAGGGAGCAGAAGAAGTGGGAGATGAACTCTGAACCTCTGTTGGAGGTGACATGGTTGGGTACTTCATGCTTGGAGAAGATGTGGGTCATGAAGTCTTGTGCTAACTGTGGAGTAGAGATTATGTCATAGGTTGGTATGAATACCACTTGTTTGGAGAGTTGGTCTATAACTACTAGGATAGTGGTGTAGCTGGAGGACAGAGGGAGGTGCTCAATGAAGTCCATGGATATTGAGTCCCATGGGTGAGTGGGGATGGGGAGCTGTTTGAGCAGCTTGTAGAGATGATGTTGTGGAGTCTTGACATGGGCACAAGTGGTGCAGGAACAGACATAGTCCTTGACAAAAGTCCTTACACTGGGCCAGGTGTACTCTCTGTGAACCAGTTCTAGGGTGCAATTGATGCTAAAGTGACCGGATAGGGGGTGGTCATGCTTCAGGTGAAGGATATGGAGAGGGTGATCTAGGACGTCCGGAATGTAGATCCTGCTGTCAAGGCAGAGGAGTCGGAAATATGGCATTGAGTCACAGGGTCAGATAATAGGGATGAACAGATATTGGAGTGTATCTGTACTACATTGACAGTGACGGAGGCGTGGAGTGCAGGATCCAGGAGGTAGGTGGCTCATAGGGACAATGCAAGCTGTTTCTGGGTGAAGATGGGGCAGAAGTTGTGAGAGTTGACATGAGCGTAGTTGCTATCCCCCTCTTTGGGGTAGACATCCCAGCCTCTAGTCAGAGCGTCAGGCTTCCTGCTGAGGCGACTGAGGTGGAAGCGAATGGCAAGGTTGAACTGACAAAGATACTCTGACCAGCAGGCTTGCTGCCTGATCAGGAGCTTTGAAGAAGTAAAATACTCCAAGTTTTTATGGTCAGTGACCATATCAACTGGGAGGGCAGAGCCCTCAAGGTAATGGTGCCAATGGGTGAAGGCCTTGAAGATGGCCAGCAGCTCCTTATTGTGAGTGTTATAGTTCAACTCCAGGGAGGTCAACATGTGGAAGAAGAAGGTGACAGGGCAGACCTCATTGTCAGAGCAGATGATGGAGAGAATGCTGGCAATGGCATAGTTGGAGCAATGATAAGGGGGGCATCAGGCACCCAATGGGTAAAAATGGGCACAGAGGTGAAAGCAACCTTGAGAGCATTGAAGGCAGAGCGACAGTCATCAGTGAAGTTCCAGGGAGTGTCTTTGTGGGTTAGGCAAGTGAGCAGGATGATGATGTCAGAGTAATTATGAATGAAGTGGCAGTAGAAATTGGCAAATCTGAGGAAGAATTGAATGTTCTTCACCTTCCAGGGTTCCAGCCAGTCGGAGATGGCCTTGACCTTGTTAGCAGACATGGAAAGGCCGTTAGTGGACAGGCAGAAGCCAAGGTATTCAATGGAGTTGGTGTGGAACTCGCACTTCTCCAGCTTGGCATACAAGCCGTGTTTATGGAGGCATCAGAGGACTTCACAGACATGCTTCTTATGAGACTTGGTGTCAGAGGAGTAGATGAGGATGTTGTTGAGATAGACAATGATGCAGATGTCAAGGAGATCGCTGAAGATGCTATTCATGAACCTCTGGAACGCTGCAGGGGCATTAGTGGGTCTAAAGGGCATGACACACCACTCAAAGAAGCCATAGTGAGTGCAGAAGGCGGTCTTCCACTCATCACCTTCAGTAACGTGGACCAGATGGTATGCATGGCGGAGGTCGAGTTTGGTGTAGATGTGTGCCTTGAATGGAGTGTCCAGGAGGTCAGAGATAAGAGAAAGCAGGTAGTGATCCTTTTTGTTGAGTTTGTTGAGGCCGCAGAAGTTGATACAGAGATGGAGCAAGCCATCCTTCTTGTAAACAAAGAGAACCAGAGCTCTGTGGGTGGAGCTAGACTGTCAGATGAAACTATAGCTGAGGTACTCATCAAGGAACTGACAGAGGAACTCAAGCTCAGTTTGGGAGAGAGAATAGATAGTACCTAAGGAAGGAGAAGCTCCTTCCTCCATGTCAATCTTGAGATTGAACTCCCAGTGCAGAGGGAGTTTGGTCGCCTTGGACTTGCTGAAGATGTCAGCAAAATTGTGGTAGTCTGAAGGGATACTGGAGAGATCTTGTGGAGGTTGTGGAGATGCAGGGGTAGCTACATGGAGCTTTGCATGATTCTCAGGGCAAAGGTATATCATAAATTGTGAGCTGCCTTTAAATTTGCAAGTGCGGACATAGGCTGCAGCATTGATGAAGAAGATGTGGGGAGCAGGCGCATCAGTGAAGGATGGAGTCAAGGAGCCAGGCGCACCATCAGAGACAGGTGGCAGCAGAATCTCGGAGGGAGGTACCTAGGGTGTCGGCACTCATAGTAGACCCATTCGGAAGCTGATATGGCCCAATACCTAGTTAATCAATGGATTGTGGTGGATGAGCCAGATATGTCTGAGGACTAGGACACAAGAGGAGTCCAATGGAGTGACAAAGAATGTCTTGGAGGTGACATCACCAGATGGAAAGTGGAGTAAGAGGTCAACAGTGTGGGTTATTGTCGCATTGGATGTTCTGTCAAGAAGGCAGAGTTGTAGCAAAGGGACAGAGTAAGTTTCAAGAGCATGTTTATTTACAAAAGCGGAATTTACAAAACAATGCATTGAGCTGGAATCAACTAAAGTGGAGATAGAGATGATGGTAGGTGATACAATATGTACATTGGGAGTCAAGAAGTTCAGGTCGGAAAGAGTGGACACATTGAGATGAACCTCCATAGGGGCACAGCTAGAGTTAGTGCAGTCTCCAAGTTGTGCAGTGTCTTGGGAACCACTGACTATTTTTTTGCCTTCTCAGTGAAGGTGGTTGCATCAGCAGGCAGAGCAACCATGGTGGCCTTAGCCTTCGCAGCCTTAGAGGTCGACTTAGGACACTCCTTGGCATTGTGGCCAGGCTCACTACAGAAGAGACAGAGTTTGTTGTCAAGGCGCCACTGATGCTCTTCCATAGTCAGCTTCCCATCCTTACCGAGGTGAGAAGGGTTGGCGGAGGATACTTTGGGCATCAACAAGTTGGTGGAGTTGGAGGGTCTAGAGGGAGCTGACTGTGAGATTGACTTTGAGCTGAAGTTACAGAAGTTGGAGGATAAGGAGTTGCCGGATGGCTTGGAGTCCAGCTTGGATGAGGTGGAGGGGATGGGTTTGGTCTGGTGGGCGAGTTCTGACTTGTGCTCCCAGTACCTAGCGTTAATGGTCTGGGCTAGGGCATGGAGCTCAGGCAGGGTCAGAGGTTTGCCTACCTGGGAGATCTTGTCCTTGATCCAATCAGGGAGACCATTATAGAAGATGTGGCAGAGGGCCCTGGACCCATAGCCACGGACTTGGCTTGCCAGTCTGTTGAACTTAATGACATATTTGTTTATCCGCTGGGTATCCTTCATGACCAAGCTGTCAAGATGGTGCTCTGCATCGCTAATGGGGTCGTGTGGGCCGAAGTTCTCATGGAGCTTGCAGATGAACTTGTGATAGTTGTCCATCCAGACAGGGCAGAGGATATCATTGTAAGAGTTGAGAATGTCGGGCTCAAACCATTCAAGCACCATACCAGTCAGGTATGACTGCATGAAGGTGACCTTTGCCTGATCAGTCCAGAACACCTTTGGGTGGTCCTGGAAGTTGAGCTCACATTGCACCAGGAAGGTATGGAGCTTCTTTTGGTCTGTGCCGTCAAAGGTGTCAGGCTCGCAAACCTTGGTGCAGAGTGATGACGAAGACTTGTCTGACTTAGCTGACTTGGCTAAAGTCGTGATAGCCTTGGTCAAGGCTAATAATGGGGCAGATTTGGGGTCAGGAGGTGCAAATAGATCCCTGATAGGGATGTCTTTGTCTTCATCATTGTTATTATTATCCACATTGTGATTGTCATTGCTGCTGTCACCATCGCTGGGGTCAGGATCATTCCTGGGGTCCAATGGAGGTGGGTTGGGCAGGGGACAACAAGTGGACAATGTTGGGGTGCAGGGGTCACCTGCTGGCTCATCTGGAGCGGCATGGCAAGAGAACGAGAGGAAGCCACCTGTGCCAGAGTTGATTTAACTTGGCATGTGAGGTTCTTCATTGGAGAGGGTGGTGAGGACAGAAGTTGGAACTACTTCTTGTGTGTGCGAGTGCACATGGGTCTGAACAGTTCGGGATATAATAAATAAAGCAGGATCAACAGTTTGAGTTCAAATACACTGTCAAGGTCCGATTCATTCCACTGCTAACTCCGACAGGAGAGCATGTGAAGGGGGTACTGGGTGAAGGTCAAAGAGTTGAGGACTTCAGCTTCAGCGACTCAGGGTGGAGTGCTGTGCCCTGGCGATCTGGGGTCCTTGTATTTCAGAGGTCAGGCAGAAGGGGGTCAAAGGGATGGAGGCAGAATCTGTTAGATAGGAGGGAGAACAGAGAAGAGGAGATTGCAGAGAAGAAAAAGGGACTAAAAGACTTTAGTATTTGAACTGAGGAGTAAATCCTTAGCAGATCGGACTTATATACAGGAGGGTGGAGGCAGTACAGTATGTATGAGTACATGGTACAGGGACAGAACCATGTGGAGGAGTATCTAAGTGAGATATGGAGGACTAAGTGAGAATGTGGCATACATGGAGAATGAAGAGATGGAGAATGGAACCAGGAACTGGTCTAGGAATAACCAGCACCACAGTCAGAGCAGAATCAGAGCTACGGTACAGAGTGTCAGAACAACAAGAGAAAAGTATTTAAGTGCAAAGTGGAACAAGCAGAATATGTGTGGAGTAGAGCAGAATTGTCATAGTCGTGACAAAGGGAGGGCATACAAAGTACTAAAATTACAGAATAGAAATATTACTCAAATAAGTGTCCCAATGACATGTCATTTTGAAATTGTTATATCTCAGTGCCATGGCAACCAAATAACATAACTAAGGGCTCATCTTCAGAATCAGAGTTAGGGCTATTAATGACTCTGCAAGAGTCAGAACTGATATATTTTGGTTCTCTTGAAAATGTCAAGTCTTTTCAAAATGGCCCAACATTGGGACACTTATTTGAGCCACTATATGTATGTGCAAAATACTGCTACAATGGGCCAGGTAGCAAAAATTGTGTACCCAGACAAGTTTGGCACTGCCTGAGACACAACTTTCCAGGAATTATATGGTCATTGCTTGAGTGCACCTGAAACAGACTACATGGATTGCCAGTCTACTACATGGACTTCATCTGGGCTGCCACAGACTCCTCAAATACATATGGATTAGCAAGGTATTCATTTATTTTATTTACCTATTCCTTTTCTTTATATATAGGCAAGTATTTGCTCCTATATATATATATGGACTTCTGGAATGTTATTCCTATTTCAGTATTTAGCTTACATAAGCATACCTTACATTGCACCTAGCTTTACCTTAGTTTATATACAGTGGCTCAAATAAGTCTCCCAATGTTAGGCCATTTTGGAAAGCCTTGATATTTGCAAGAGAACCAAAATATATCAGCTCTGACCCTTGCAGGGTCATCAATAGCCCTACCTCTTCCTCTGAAGGTGAGCCCTTATTCATGTGATTTGGTTGCCATGGCACTGAGATATAACAATTTCAAAATGACATGTCATTGGGACACTTATTTGAGCAACATTTCTATTCTGTAATTTTGTACTTTGTATGCCCTCCCTTTGCCTTTATCACTGCCTCTAGTCTTCTAGGCATGCTTTCTATCAATATTTGACATTCCTCAGCCTCTATCTTTCCCCATTCCACATCAATCCTTTTCCAAAACCCCAAACTCCTCTTAGTGATGTTATATAGCTATTGAGTTTCTTTTTGAGGATTTGCCAGAGATGTTTAATAGGATTAAGGTCTGGAGATTGTACTAGCCAATCAAGGACCTTGATACCTTGAGATTCCAGCCACTCCTGGGCCATTTTAGAGGTATGCTTGGGATCATTATCTTGTTAAAAGATAATGCTTTCTTCAGGGATCCCAGAAATTTCCATAGTAGGAAGCAGATTATCCTCCAAAATGGAGACATATTGCTCAGAATTCATCCTCCCTGCAAGGATCCCCACCTCATTCCAGCCCATGCATCCCCAAACCATCAAGAGACCTCCTCTAAACTTTACTATTCCCTGTATCTTCTTGTCTTACAAAGATTTTTCTGCCACTTTCCACATATACTTTCTTCCATTTGAACCAGTCCTGTTGATCTTGGTCTCATCTGACCAAATTACCCTAGTCCAGTCCTCCACAGTCCAGTGTTGGTGCTTGAGCACAAAATCCAGCCTATGTTTTCTATACTTCACAGATAAGTGATTTTTTCTTCTTAACTATAGCCTTTAGAGATGCAGACTTTAGCACATTATGAATGATTTTGGAAGAGACAAGAGAGAAGAGGGTAGAATTGATGAGATGAGTTGCCTGGACAGCATTTTCAACCTTGCCAGAGGTAGTACTAGAAATAATTCTCCTTTTATCAATAGGAGAAAGCTTAAAAGAAGGGCCTAATTTGATGTTTTCCCTGCCTGGATGAATCTCTTTGATAGCCCTGGCCACAGTGGACTTCCCCAGACCAGTGTGGGAGGATATTTTTCTAGTAGAAAGGCCAGATTCAGAGAGAAAGAGGATATGGGCTCTAGAAGAGGCAGAAATGGGCTTCATAGTGAAGTAGGGTTAGCTAGGTGGTATTTCTGCCCCTTTATAGCACCCAGGGTTATGTAAGTTACATAATGAGACAGGGTTGAAGCACAGCATCTATCAGACCATTATGTTATTTACTAAAAGATAACTAATAACATTATGCTCAAATAAGTGTCCCAATGACATGTCATTTTGAAAGTGTTATATTTCAGTGCCATGGCAACCAAATCACATGACTAAAGGCTCATCCTTAAGGTCAGAGTTAGGGCTATGGATGGCCCTGCAAGGGTCAGAGCTGATACATTTTGGTTCTCTTGCAAATGTCAAGTCTTTCCAAAATGGCCCAACATTGGGATACTTATTTGAGCCACTGTAGTGACTTACTGAGTATTCTACAAGTATAGGATCATTGTCTATATAAAGTTACAAGGAGCAGTGCAGAAATGGGACAGCTGCAAGTATATATGCTCAGTCATTGCATGGAATAAACAGACTTGATATATTATCTGCAAGTATATATGCTAGGTAGCTGATAAGTATGCACAATATAACTGTATCATAAGGATGCTCACCTCAGTCATTGCATGGGACAAACAGACTGAGGTGGTACAATACCTGTCACCATAAGGCAACAACATCTCTCCTGTGGCTTCAATTTTGCCTCCCACTATCTGAAATTAAAATTTTAGACAGAAACATGATCTAATTTTCATAAATCTGCACTTTCTGAAAAAGTACCCCTGATTATGTAATATTCACTTTTGTGAGTCAGTACATCAGAAAAAATATATTGGGCGACATAACCCACCTGTCAAGGTCTGCTCTGCTCTGCTGCTAACTCTGACAGGAAAGTGCGTGAAGGGGGTACAGGGCGGAGGTTGGAGGTGTGAGGACTTCAGCTTCAGCGACTCAGGTGGAGCACTGCACCCTGGCAATCCCGGGTCCTCATATTTCAGAGGTCGGGCAGAAGGGGGTCAAAGAAATGGAGATGGAATCTGTCAGATGGGAGGGAGAACAGAGAAGAGGAGATGGCAGAGAAGAAGAAAGGACTAAAAGACTTTAATATTTGAACTGAGGAGTAAGTCCTCAGCGGATCAGACTTATATACAGGAGGGCAGAGGCAGTACAGTATGTATGAGCACATGGTACAGAGGCAGGACTATGTGGAGAAGTATCTAAGTGAGGTATGGAGAGCTAAGCGAGAATGTGGCATACATGGAGAATGGAGAGACAGAGAATGGAACTGGGTACCGGCCTAGCAACAACCAGCACCACAGTTGGAGCGGAGTCGGAGCTATTGATACAGAGTGTCAGGATGAAGAGGAAAAGAGTCTAAGTAAGGAGTGGAGTAAGTGGAATAGAGCGGAGTTGTCACAGTCGTGACACCACCTAACAAAATGCCAAAGGCAGGCCAAGCAGCAACAAGCCTTTAAAGTAAATATATTTGACAGTGGGCTTGTCTAGGACCTTCCAGGTGCACTCAACCTAGATTACCAGCAAGAATCAGATGTCAAACATTCTAGTTCTGACACTGACTCACTGTTTTCTAATAGAATGTTGTTTAGCTTGATAGATCATTCTGATATCACCTCTGAGGATAGTGCTGAAAATAGTGATAACAAGGGATCTGACACTGAGGTTAGGTGTCTATAAGCAACAGTAGATTGGTTGTGAACTCACTGTCACTGCTGTACAGTTCATGGCTGCTGATGAGACTGAGAATTATGTTGAGTGATGTGTGTCCCAGGCTACAATGGCAGCACACTGGTTTTGGATAGAGATCCATCACCCTATAAATATTGATATTCAGCTTAGCACAATGGATGAGTTAACAAGTTCACATTACCAAAGGACACTCCTCCTCTGATGACATTGCCAACATGATCAATGTCAACATACTCAGGCACTGGACATACCTCAACATACCTTTGGGAGCACAGCTTACAAGAGGCTGCCAAAGATAATCAGAAAATTACATCTTTTTTTTTGGCCAAGGCCATCAATCTCAACTCACTGTTGAGCCCAAGCTGTGAGTTGCAATCTTTCTCCAGATCCCAGTATTCCACCTTCATATCTGACACACCTGTGTATGATGCCATACTGAGTGAGGATGAATCTGAGTTGAGTGAAGATGAACCTGAGCAACTGATACATGATGATATGGACAAAACACCCACCTCATTCTTAGATATGACAGGCAATGATGAAATTGGAGAGTCAAATGACAAGCCAATTCTAGAAATGATTGATAAGCTTTTGGAGCAGGTACAAAAGTACAAGTTATTTACCTCTATGTTCCATCTCAAGTCACTCAAGCAATTTGTCAACCTATGGATTAAATACCAAGTGAGCCCAAAGATCAAATGGCAAATGTAGAAGGCAAGCCTCACCATTTCCACCTCTATTGGCAAGGGACCATACATGGCCCAGAAAATTTGTGCTCTCTACAAATATGTTAGTTGGTTTTGCATATTATCTGTTATGCTTGATCCCAAAGGGTCAAAGCATGGACTCAGCTAAGGATTGAGGATGAGAGAAACTGTCAGTTTAATGGCTACAGTGAGATAAGGATGAGTGATGTGGCCTGCAACTAGCAGGGTCAAGGGTCAACCAACAACTAGTTGGTAGTATTCAAAACTGGGACCTTGATGGTGAGATACCAACAAGGGGATGATATAAAGAGCAAAGCACTCAGTCAAGTGTTGAGCAGAGACACACAGAGGGGAAGACAATATAGATTGCCAAGTAGGTCTAAGCTGGGAAACAGGACACCTATGAGGCAGGTTTATATACTAGATGGAGACAAAGGGATATAAACAAAGAACACCAAGGAACAAATAGAGCTTAGGAATTGAATGAGTAAGATAATGAATAGCAGAAGGGGAGCAATGAGTAACAGGAATCTGAGGCCAATCAGAGAGGATCAGGCAAGGGAATCTAGGGTTCAAAGACTAAGCAAGAATGACAAATGGAAGAATACAAAGGAACAACAGGGAAGGTGTGACTGAGTCATAGAAGATGTCTTTAGGCATAATCTGTCAACAGGTTGTGCCAGGTAGCAAGAACAGAGTCAGGGGAATGTCTAAAGTTTGAAGGATACCATTGTAGATATGATTGGTCTGGTGGTGTTTAGGATAGCTGTTCTGGTGATGAGCCAGAGGGAACCAGGGGAGGGGGTTTGATTGGTAATGGTTAGGTGTCATAGGGTGTACTGTTAGGAAAAAGATAGGGGTTACATGCATATATGAGCAAATCATAATATTATCTCCTATTAGCAAAGGTAACTATCACACTCACCCTTCACTACTGAACAATAAGTGAGTTGCATCAGCAATGTGACAGTATCTGATGGTGCTTGCAAATGGTGAGGTAAGCAATCAGTAAATATCAAAACAATGTATACTTGCCTGCTTTCAGATTACACCCCTTTACCTGATGAAACAGGTGAATGAGGTCATAATGCTATCACTGGGATTAGACCTTGATAGCCAGAACATTTCTGAGGCTATGAACTGAAAGAGGCCAAAAAAGGTATTTATATTGATAGGCATGAATGAGAAGATGTGGTAACATACCATGCAATATTCTTGAGACAGTTTGGTGATGCTGAAAGGTACCTGCATATTGCTGTTGAGTTATACAGTAAGGTGCAAAACTGTTACAATGTTTGGTACTTATGTAGTATATGTGATGTAGTGTTCAAGGGTGTGGGAATTTCGCTTAGCATTAGTGGAGGTGTGAAAACTACTAACCCCTGGCTACAAATAGTATCCCTGAGTCATGTGACCCTGTGTGGATGCTATGGAGATATACCTTTTTTAATCCACCTATGTCATTGTAACAGTTTTGCACCTTTTGATACTGGTAATAGAATCTCTGGTAAATAGTAGGATAGTTAGTGTTTATTTGGCCTACAAACAAATATACACATGTAAACATTATGTCTGAGTTTGAATTAG
>JBBPMH010001161.1:0-11170 GCA_038090235.1 Pulveroboletus ravenelii
ATTTAGTCACTTAGCCGTACCTTACAGAGTCCCGGGAATGCCCGGACTATAAGGAATGTATCTAGTCCTGAATAGGACAGCTCCCGTTTGGCTCACAACTACTGTCTACCGTTCGACCGACCGCTCACCATCCACCGTTTACCATCACCGTCACCGTTCTCTGTCGCCCACCGCACCGTCCTATCGCTCATCGCTCCGCTAGTTCGCCTGGACTATCGGAATACAGGTACAAGTAGTCCGGAGACCTCGTCCTCTCACTTCCCTTTCTTTGAGTCCCTTTAGGGTCGAGCGCACCGCGCCCCTAGACCCACTTACCACTCATCCTGCCCCCCACAGACAGGACTAGTGTTCTTCAGCGCTACATTTGAAGAGTTGATTTGAGTTACAATGGGATCGTACTGTGAGATGGAGGACATGATGGAGCAGAACAAGAAGCAGAGTACTGGGCTCATGATGATACTTGAAGCTTAGTCACAACCACAACCCTCTACTACTATGTCCTCAGTGCTCCCCAGGACTATGGAAACAGACGAGAACAACATTGCAGTCTTCAAAGTACAGGGAACATCCCTTGAGTGGACTACATACTCATGCATCATCAACCCGGCAAACCCAGGACCAGTGGTAAAATTTTTCACCCACCTTATCGGCCTGGAAGGCTGAATCTAATAGTTCTGCCATTAACAGTTGATTTTTTACATTGATAGTGGTAATAAGGAGAAGCCCGATGACAGAGACAGGTATGTATTACTGTTAACAGATTTGGATCTCAGTATCACATAATGTTATTGATATAGGGGCTTCACAGCTATTCATGCACAGCCCTCACTTCATCTTGAGCCAGTCTGAAAGGCACCTAATAAGTGTGCCTACGTTTGCGTACTTAATGACTTTGAGTACAACTTCCTGACAGGGAAGACACCACACATGGTTATACCAAGACATGATAAATCAGTGGACGACTTGGACATCTCTGATAGTAACTGTACCATTGTTCAAGTGAGTGGGGAAGAAAAGGGAAAAGAGGCCGAGGATGATACTGAGAGTGACAATAAGCCTGAGGAGAGAAAGGTAAAGCATATCAAGCTGTAGATCACCAAATGTGTAGGATTGCTCAACAGTGGGGGTTACAAAATCATGTATACATATCATCATTCGCATCACCCTGCTCGATATCCTGATCATCTGCCATATAAGCAAAGTCAAGCCCCAACATATCAACAACAAAAAATCTATCTTCCTCATGCCCTGAGGATAATCTTGGCTGGTGTGGTACTAATCCAATGACTGTGCAAATGCTCTCAATGTGAATGAAAAGGAGAGAGTCATCACCAAGGCGCTTGCAGGAATTGACTGTACTGTAGGAGAGAATGTCAAGCTCAGTGTCTGACTCAGAAAAGAGGTGAACATATGCTGCATTGATAAATTGCCAAGCGCCATATGCAAGCTCCAAGTCAGGGTCAGGATCGTCTTGCTCGTCTGATTGGATGGTGAGTTGTGTATAGTACTGTACCTCCACAGCACGATGTCATCCATTGAGGAATATCTAGTGACATGTCAGCAGGCGTGAAGAAGATGAAAATTGACATACCTTGACATTGTGTGAGATGCGAATGTCATCTGTTTGAGGTCTACCCAACTCTGTCCAGGTAGACCTTGCAACTTGACCATTGGGCAGGCGAAGACGACCCCAGCGATAGAATTTTGATGGGGGCACTTCACTAAGAAATGTTGCAATGCGGTCATGCTCTTCGGGTGATCCTCTGATAGGACGCTGATCACGTTTGCATAAGAGAACGTAGCCTTGGCCAATATTTTGGGAGCCACAGGGGAAGATATTTTCAGGAGGGTCAAATTGAGGGAAAAGGGTTTTGAAAGTGTTGACTTGGCAGCGGCAGATGCCTTGCTGTGCAAGGTTGGAAAATGGGTCAGATGGTTGACACACCTCTTACTCTAAGTTCCCAATTGTTCGTTCCATGGTCCACTGAGATGAGCAGATGGGTGCACCAACACGGGTGGCCTCCATAGCAAGGTGATTGGCAAGATGAACACAAGGACAGACAAAGTGAAGGCGATCAACGCAACACTGATAGTAGAGATATTCAAATTCTTGCTCCCACTCGGCAAAAAATTGAGTGGCACAGGTGCATTCATCGGGGGTGATACTATATTGTGACATGATGCAGAGCCCAGTGACAAACTTGCAGAAGTTATGCCAGTACTTTTCTGGGAGAACACTGTACAAGAGCACAGGGGTGATGTGGTACATCCACATAATGAACTCAGTTGCCTTGTAAAAGGAGTTAATTTTTTCTACAGGGTTGCAAGGCACAACATCAAAACATCCAGGGAGATGGGGCTTGCAGGCAGCAACAGCACGACCATGATCCTCCCAAGTTTATCTTGTAAGTACTGCCCAGTCCCAATGAGTGTGGTCGTCAGTGGTCTGGGAACAGTCAATTGTGCCTTGCCAAAGATCCACAAAAAGGATGGCCATGTTTGCACCTGCAAAGTGCATTATTTCTGAGGAGAAACATTTGGGAATCCTGAGTATGTGGTGTGGTTGAAGACCTAGAAGAACACTTGGTCCAACAATACCTGTTTCAAGATGGCGTGATTCATATTGGCGCTGATTTGGGGATGCCATAAGATACTTGAGATTGTTGACATAGTTGCGAGAGGTGTTTACAGACTGAAGAAGTGTAAACAGGTCAATATCAGGGTGCATGGAGCCAATGACATTGTAATCATCTGGTAACAAAAGGGCGGGGTAATATTGCGAAGCACATGGCTTTCTACGTCCTGTAAGTGGGCAGTACATGTGACAACCTTGTTTTCCTGAGTGTCTGACTAAATTACTTGCACAGAGGAGACCAGGACCATCACCGCATGCTAAGAAAAGGAAGGGATGAGAGAGATACATTTGGTTGTCAAGTGCATCCCAAATTTGAAGGCCCTCACGCTGGAGTGCAGAGAGGTGATGGTATCCCGGGTAGAGGAAGGACTGGATATACTTTGGCTTGTGAGGTCCAGGGATGATCACACCAGGTAGAACACATTTCTTCTTATAGCGCTGGTCTGGTTTGTGGTCAAGAATAATCCATATGTAGATCCAGCAGTCCGACTCCTTGCTCTCGTACAGCTGTGCTCCATCAATGGAAAAGAGAAGGAGGGTATAATTCTCAGAGATCTGACCATCACAGATGGCATCAAGATAGGTGCTGCCAGTGAAAACATCATTGTAGGCTTCAACGAGTCCATCATTGTGGCAGAGCTCCTCCATAATTTCCTGTGTTATATCTCGGCGGTAGCGGAGATCTTGAGCATGCTGGGGGTGTCGGCGAAGTGCTTGTAACTGAGGACCAATTGGAATAGTATTGAAGACAGCACGGGGGACTTTAAGGCACCCACCAGACATATCAAATTTGACAGCATCATATCAGGATTCTCTGCAATCAGGGCAATGGTTGAGGTCTGCATACAGCCCAGTGAATGCAAGGCAATTGTTAACACACACATCATTGATAAGCGGTTGAACACCACTGAGATCCACAAGAATTTTCTTTGTTTGGTGAAATGACGGTACCTGGGAGTTAGGGAAACATTTTTCTATAGCACAACGGATCTTCTCATAAGTGCCCTGGGAAGAGTGCTCCAAAGCAAGAAACATGCTCAGCGCAAGCTCAATGAGAAGATCGTCGATGGTAGGGGTAGTCTGCTCAGGGTTCTGAAGGCGCACAAGCATATCACCTGTCAGGCCATGTCCATCATCCAAGGTAGTGTTCCTGAGACTCTGAATGAATTGCATGTCGTGCTTGAGGAAGTCGAGGTGTGTACTTTGAGTGAGTTCAGAGAGGTCAAGACACATGAGTACATCAGAGAGTGTGTGATGGTCATTTGGACTGCATTGTGAAGAGTTGGGAATATGAGGGCCATCACTGGAAGTAGAAGTAGTAGGGGCAGCTGTGTAGGGCAGAGGTGCACTGCACTGGGCATGAGAATCATTGTCAGAAGTGGCCACCAAGCATGCTGGAGGTACACTGTTGCGAGAACCATCAAAAGTGGGATAAAAGTTCTCGTGATCATCTCGCTGCATCCTGAATGAGTTTATAGACAAAAAGAGTAAAAGTGAAATACCTCATATCCATCTGAATCTGTCCGCTGCCGCTGTAGCGGTCTGTCACTACCATCCTCAGCCCCCTGTTCTCTCTGAGTGGGCTGGTCGATGGGGGGATCCAAAACAGTGTTAGCCATGCCTGGCGCTTGTACACGAAATCTTTCGGAGAGATGGGTGGTCTTTATGGCTGCCTTTTCGTTCTCATCTGCATGCTGCAAGTGTTGATACCACGTTCTCCATGACCTAAGAAGGGTTTGTCTACCTTTGCAGAACTGACGACACAAGCACCACCACTCCCTAGCGGCAGGGAGGCAGTTTTCTTGCATGGAAATGAGGCACTCAGAAGGTGGTCTTGTCCTGAGCTAGGGAGAGATATCAGAGTATATGAGGGTAAATCCAGATGCGTCTTATCTCGAAAAGTTGCGGTCTCCACAAGAATTTGTGAAGCCGGTGAGATCTCGGTATATGGGCTTGCATGGGTGGGAAAGGGTTTGAAGGATTGAGAGACGACGAGAATACACGAGGGTAGAACCGGGTGCAGAAGCTGTATATGGTAAACTACCATGGTGTATTGTGAAGCTATGGTTGCTATGTTACACTATTGGAGTACATGGTAATGTATGCTACTACTATCTGACAACATCTGAGTCGATTTGACGGTGCTAGATTCTCACTGGGGTTGATCCATCACCCTCTCGCCTCCCACCTCCCGCCTCCCACCTCCCATCTCACTACTGTGCCACTGTGCCACTGTGCCACCATGCCACCATGCCATCTCACCACCTCGCCACGCCACCTTGCCACCTTGCCATCTCACTCTCATCAGCAAGGCAGCGAGATGGCAAGATGGCGAGACATCTTGCCCCTCACTCTTTCGCCTCCCACCTCCCACCTCCTGTCTTACCACTGCACTGCCTTGCCCTCTCACCTATGGACATCAGCACCCTCATTTGCATGGACATGGACATGTGAGTGTGTGTGTGTGCACAGACTGTGTATGTACAGTGACCTCAAAAACCCTTTCCATGTTAACCCTTAATGTGGTGCACAGAGAATACCACCACAATGCATGGGAATATCACTTAGCTTTGGTGGAGACATAAATGGTACATACTCTTGGCTACATAATCGCTCCCAGGGTCATGTGATTTGGTCCATATGCAGTGGAGATATGATCTATTTAAAACAGCAATACCATGGAAAGGGTTTTTGCACTTTTAAATTGAGAAGGGTATTTGGATATTATCAGTACTTGGTATAGCCTCCTTTTGCTCTAAGCACTGCCTGAACCCTTCTAGGCATGCTTTCAATCAATTTCTGACACTCCCCAGATGCTATATCCCACCACTCTGCCTTAGTTCTTTCCCATAACTTATTAATCCCATCAGGAGGGTTTTCATGCCTTGGAAGCCTTCTTTTGAGATAACCCCAGAGGTGTTCAATAGGGTTCAGGTCAGGAAATTGTGCAGGCCAAACCATAGTCCTGAATTCTTGCTTCTCTAGCCAGTTCTTGACCTTCTTGCAAGTATGCTTGGGGTCATTGTCTTGCTGAAAGATGATATCAGAAGGATTGAGGCTATAATTCTGCAGGGTATGCAGTAGGTCCTCCTTCAAAATTTGAAGGTATAGATCCCCATCCATCCTACCATCAATCTTGCAAGCATATCCAACTCCCTTCCAAGTCATACACCCCCACATCATCATAGAACCTTCACCAAACTTGAGGGTTCCATTCACCAGCCTATCACTAAGCCCCTTACCTGCTCTTTTCCATGCCCATTTATGCCCATCTGACCCTAGATGATTGATTTTGGTCTCATCAGACCATATCACCTTCTTCCAGTCCTTTAGGGTCCAATTCTTGTGAGTATAGGCAAAGTCTAAGTGAGTCTTGCAATGTTTAGCAGAGAGAAGGAGATGTTTAGACTTGACCATAGCCTTCATACCAGCTTTTTTCAAGTGAAGGCAAACAGTACTAGGAGAGAGGGGTTGGTTGATGATATTGGTGAGGGCTTTGGTTACTTGGACAGCATTTTCAGCTTTGCCAGAGGTAATAAGATGTTGAGCATGATGAATATTGGTAGAGAAAAGCTTGGAAGGATGACCTCCAATAGTCTTGGGAAGAGCAGAACACTCTTTGGAGTGAAGTTTTGATATGGCAGAAGGGCTAATACCAGTTCTCTTGGCAATAGCTTCACCAGAGTGGCCAGCATCAAGCAGGGAAAGAATAGTACTTTATTAAGTAAGAGAAAGAGATCTGACCATGATGATGATTGAGAATCAAGAAGTGTGTGAACTTTTTTAAACTCAGACAAACTGTTATATCTTTGTTTGTACCAACAAACAATGGCAATTATTCAATGATTTGACTGAGATCCTAGTCATCAGTTCAAAAGTGCAAAAACCCTTTCCATGGTATTGCTGTTTTAAATAGACCATATCTCCACTGCATGTGGACCAAATCACATGACCCTGGGGGAGATTATGTAGCCAAGAGCATGTACTATTTATGTCTCCACCAAAGCTAAGTGAGATTCCCACAAATTGTGGTGGTATGCTCTGTGCACCACATTAAGGGTTAACATGGAAAGAGTTTTTAAGGTCACTGTTACGCTTGATCCCAAAGGGTCAAGACATGAACTCGGCTAAGGATTGAGGACGAGGGATTGTTATATGCTAACTGCTTTAGCAAGACAAGGAGGAGAGATGTAGCCTGCTAACAGCAGAGTCAAGGGTTCGTCTGGCAACTAGCTGACGATGTTCAATGGTTGAGGGTCTTGCCTAGCAACTTGCTAGCAAGGGGACAGGAGTAAGAGCGGAGCGCTCAGTTGAGTGTTGAGCGAAGACACGTAGAAGAGAACAAGGTTGATTGCCGAGTAGATCTAAGCTGAGGAGACAGGTAGATCTACGAGGGTTTTTATAGTACATTAGGAGACAACAAGATAAAATGAGGACAACGAGGAAACAACAAAGATTGGTAAACGTATGAGTAAACCAGCAAATGGCAAAAGGAACTTGGTGACTAATGGTGGAGCTATGAGCCCAATACAAGAGAATCGGACGAGGAGACTAATGTTCAATGACAAATGGAGGAAACAAGGTAAGACAAAAAGTAAAATGTAACATTACCCCCTCAATAAGGCGAGAAGACACCATTGACTTTCAAAACTCCTGGTAGCTGTAGCCTAGGGAGCTGGTCATGTTGCTGTAAGCTTCAGCGGAGAAGGGGTTGTCGTCAGGAGAGTCTGCATGAGGGGGAGGGACAGGGATGGGACTCCCAGAACACCTACGAGGGCATGCATGAAAGGGCTGCTGACGGCGGAGTCGGCGAGCTGGGGGTGATGGTGATGGTGGTGAAGGGGGGAGAGTGGAATGACGAGAACGACCAGATGATGACGAGGAAGAGATTCCCCCCGAAGGGCGGCGGGGGGAGCGGACGGTGGAAAGGTCAACATGTAACGGGGTTCGCTGGGGCACTCCAGCGCGGCAGTGTACCATGGCACATTGGTACTGTGCATGTCCTGGGGCCCAAGTGTGGCAGGTGGGGCATTCATAGAGTTTGCAGTTGACTTGTACGTGCCCAAGCCAGCAGCATTGGAAGCATGCCTGTCTGTAAAGCAGGTGAGACGAGGGCAGGGGCCATGGGTGCCATCCCCAGTAGGAGAGTTCCTCCCTTTCCAGGGTGGCTATCTCCTCGGGGTCGAGGGGGGAGGACGAGGTGGAGGGGTTGTGATCTTGTCCAAGACTGTCGAAGTGGGTGGTGATGGAGCGGTGGTAATGGGGGCGGTTGAGTTCAGCCTTTTCAGTGAGGTAGTGATCGAGATCAACCATGTACTCTCCTAACCTCATCTGGTATCCTAATGACCCGAGATGTCCATGGAGGACAGCACGGATTGAGCACAGGCGGTGTTTGGCCATGATCAGATCTGAGTGGGAGTAGAGGGAGTCGATTAACAGGTCGAGGTGACAAACCTCTAGGAAGGCGTTGATTAGAGAGGCTAAGGGGGAACTAGGTGAAAGGTCGTCATCCATTGGAAGGGTGAGATGGGGGTCGGCGACATGTGTCATGAGGAGAGTGCGATATTCCTTGTCAGGGAGGTCATCCCGGAGGCATTGGGTATAGATGGGGACGTCTGGGGGGCAGATCCCATCATCGTGGCTGTGGTGGAGAATACACCACTCGCTGATGGTAGGGTGAGGGGTGCCGGGACGAGTGGGAGAGTCAACGGGAGAGGATAAAGTTATGGAGGAGGGGGAGGTTGGTCTAGTTGTTGGAGAACCTGGTTGAATAGGATGAAGAGGAGCTTGAACGCTCTCTGTGGTTCCCTGAATGGGCAGAACATCCATACTAGTAGTTATTCCTGCTCCAAGAGGATTCAGAGCATTCCCAGAGTTAGGGGAGGGTACGGTGTGAGAGGGGCAAGAGGGGGCATTGGAGGTAGACATGTAGCGGACTATGTGGGAGATGGAATGGGGGAAGAACTTGGGGTGGAGGCATTTATATGCTTTCAGGACGAGTGGGGCATTGCCCATTTCCAACTCAGAAACCCATGAGTCTTCTTCTGCTGAGTAACCTTTCCATTGGATGAGGTATTGCCAACAGGGCGGGATTCCATGATGATGTACAATCTTCTCCACTTCGTATTCTTCTTCTCCTTCTATTAGATCCGGTGGCGGAGTGGGGAAGTTCTGTCCATGTATGTTGTTTTCGCGATAGGACGATAAGAGAGAAGCATGGAACACGGGGTGGATTTTCCATGTGGGGGGAAGTCAGAGTTCATAGGAGATAGGTGATAGGACTTTTGTGATAACGAAGGGTCCTTCTCGTTTCAGGGTAAATTTAGAGCTAGTGAGGGAACGTTTTAAGTTCCAGGCTTCTAGCCATACCTTATCTCCTCGTTTCCATGGGTTGAAACCTCGTGTGTTCCTGGATTTCATTACTTGGCGAGCTAGCTTGTGTGCTGCCAAGGCTTCATTTCTCATATGTGATAAGACTTTGAGTCGTGATTCGACAGCGGGAAGGTTTGTCTCGGAAATGATTGTGGGGAGAGGTTTCGGCTCGTATCCCATCATGAGATAGAATGGCGATTGGCCGGTGACTGAGTGGGGCCGGTGGTTGTGAGCGAATTCTGCCATAGGAATATATTCGGCCCAACTAGTTGGGTTATTGTGGCAAAAGATCTGAAGGTATGTTTCGACTTCTTGGTTGACCCTTTCAGTTTCTCCATCGGTTTGGGGGTGGTAGGCAGTAGAAAGGGCAAGGGAGTATCTGAGGAGGGATGCTAAGGATTTGGCGAATTCTGAGGTGAATTGGGGGCCCCAGTCTGATATAATCTTGTCATAAAGGCTGAATCTGGTGTAAACCTTATGAAAGAACAGGTGGGCGATTCCTTTGGTGGTAACAGTTTTCTTAGTTGGGCACAAAATTACCCCCTTAGTAAGCCCATGGTCGACCATGACCAAGAGACTATCAAAACCATCAGAAAGAGGGAAATCCGTGATTAGATCACAGGACAGCTGTTAGAAGGGGCAGGTACAGGAGGAGGAGATAGGTGTAAGGGGAGCGACTGTGGGGTGTGTATTGACCTTGTTTTATTGACAGAGGGCACAACCCTGGATGTAGTTTCAGACGAAGGAGGCCAGGCCAGGCCACCAGAAGTCGCGAGAGATGAGCTGGCAGGTTTTAAGGAAGCCAGGGTGACCGGTGGAGGGGTGATCATGGCATGTGGAGACAGCAGCATGTCGGTAGGAGTCAGGTAAGTAGACATGACCCTGATACGTGAGGAGGCCAGCATTGAATTTCCAGTCTGAAAGGCAAGAGTGGAATTGTGAGGGGACCATGCCCTCAAGGGCATGAAGGGCATTAAGAACAAGGGGGTCGGTGGCGGAAGAAGCGGCCACCTTCACAGAGAGGTCCATATCAATAAGATTGATAAAGAGGTCAGGCAGGAGGAGGGTGTCGTCCACATTGTCATCATCGTCACCCATGGTGTGATCTGGGCAGTGGGAAAGAGCGTTGGGAGCGGCAAGTGAGGATCCGGGAATGTGGGTGAAGTGAAGGTCGAAGTCAGCAAGGTCAAGGAGCCAGTGGGCTTGGCGTTGGTTGAGCTTGTGTGGTTCCCGGAAGTAGGTGAGGTTTTTATGATTGGTCAGGACCTCCACTGGGAATGCGGAACCATGTAGATGGTGGCACCAAATTTTAAGTGCGTGGATGACGGCAAGGAGTTCTCGGTCATATATGTCATAATTTCACTCGGCGGGGGAAAGGGATTGGGAAAGGTAGGTGCAGGGTTTGAGATCGCCGTTACTGTCTGGTTGAAGGAGGATTCCTCTAGTTGCCCATTTGGAGGCATCGGTGGAAATGGCAAAGGATCGGGTGGGGTCTGGTAATTGGAGGACAGGTTCGGCGAGAAAGGCGTTTTTCAGCACTTGAAAAGCGACTTTGCAAGGCGGTGACAAATCCCAGGGATGGTCCTTTTTGGTAAGGTCAAGAAGAGGTTGGGTGACGGTGGAATAGTTAGGGATGAATCGTCGGTAGAAGTTGGCAAAGCCAAGGAATGATCTGATGTCTTTGACTTTGGAGGGAGTAGGCCAATCTGCGATTCCTGCCAGTTTGACAGGGTCCATGGCAAGTTCACCAGGTTTGACTACCATACCAAGGTATTCCACCTGGGGTGCAGTGAACTCGCATTTCTTGAGCTTGAGATGGAGATCAAGTTCTTCCATACATTTCAGGACGTAATGGGTTCGTTCAACGTGGGTTTGCTCATCAGGGGAGAAAATGAGAAGGTCGTCCATGTAGATAACTAGCCACCCTTCAGCGATGAGGTCATGGAAAGAGTCATTCATGAAACATTGGAAGGTGGCCAGTGAGTTGGTAAGACCAAATGTTAAGAACGGACTCCGAGGGTAACTCCGGAACTCCAGAGTTCGGACAGGGCTTCGGCTTCACCGTATGTGGTGCGCCTCTGTCACAAGTCCAGTTGCCCTGAATTTACGGGGGGTCGGGCGAAGGGTCAAAGGGGACCTTGTTGCAAGCAACAGAGGTCAGCG
>JBBPMH010001162.1:0-10206 GCA_038090235.1 Pulveroboletus ravenelii
GCCGTGGATATTCTTAGCCTCATTCCCACACAGGCAGGGCAAGATCAAATACCTCGGTCTCTCAGAATGCAGTGCCAGCACTATACGCCGCGCAAATGCTATTCACCCAATCGCCGCGGTCCAGCTGGAGTATTCGCCCTTCGAGCTCGACCTGGAGAGAAATGATGTAATGAAGACTGCAAGAGAGTTAGGCATCAAGATAATTGCTTACTCGCCACTTGGAAGAGGTTTACTGACTGGCAAATATGTGGGTACCCTGAAACTCTGTAACCCAAAATATTTTGCTGGAGTACTGATTGGGGCTACTTGGCAGAAATCGCCCGACGATTTTGAGGAAGGAGATTTTAGGCGCTCCGTCCCAAGGTTAGTTCCACAACAGGTTTGGCCGGAGAACCTGCTCAGAGAAGATCTTCCGATTTGTATGATCGATATGCAGGTACTCGAAGGAAAACTTTCCCAAGATCTTGAAGGTGGCAGAAGAGTTGGAAAATATTGGCAAAGCACACAATGCGACGTCAGGGCAAGTGGCGCTCGCATGGCTCCTTGCGCAAGGGGAGGACGTCATCCCCATTCCTGGAACCAAAAAAATCAAGGTGGGTGTAAAAGTAGAGCATTTTGCGTTGTCTTGATGAGAATTCGCATGAACAGTATCTTGAAGAGAACTTGGCAGCTGCCCATGTTAGGCTTCCCCCGGAGGCGGTCCAGAGAGTGCGAGCAATTGCTGAGGAGGCAGCGTTGGATGGTGATCGGTACCCCGCCCAGATGTTACACCTGTTGTATGGCGACACTCCGGCCTACAAAGCTTGAGTGGGGCAACAAATATTGAAAGTGTATAGATTATGTGCAGCGGATTCGTGAAGTACACGGAACAATCGTTGGGCCAAATACTGGCAAATAGAAGGCCGATGTTCATTGCATCATGACATTTTTTTTCGTCTGATGCATCTCGCTGCGACTATCCTTCTAGGTCGTTCGTTTCTCTTCACGAGCTTTCAAGCGTCATCTGGCAAGTCTGATGTTCAGGCTTTACCTCACACAGCGCCCAATATCACCTTCAACTGCTCCCTACGGACTCGCGCTAAGTCAAAGTGTCCTTTGGACGGGTCTCAACCATCGTTGCGATACGGCGACCGCGCCCGAGGAGTTGCCGTGCAGCTTGCTGTGTGTAAACAGGGTGTCGGGTTTGCACTTTAGGTGCCGGCCAACACTAAACCCATGTCGGTATGTATCGTTCCAACCCAAGCGTGTCTAGTTTTTAGTGGCCATTGTCATCGACCACCGCGGTCATCCGCTTCCACCCTCTTATGGTTTCATCCACCGCACGTTTCGTGCACACTCTTTTCGACAGGTGCTGGACCGGCATCTGATGAATCTCCCTCACTCCGGAAGTGGACGACCAAGTGATTTCCCGCCCAACGCCACCCCTGAACGTGGTTGGCTCATGCCGCTTGGGCGAAGGCGATTGCAGAGTCGAATCACATTTTCTAGGTCAGGGCGGAATCTGACTGTGGCGCTTTGCTGTCGCGTGTTCGGCTGCGCAAGATGGCGCTTCCTTGTCGCTGTCGCCGAGGGATTGTTGCTGGTGTGGTGTGGCCGTTATTGGTTGTCGTGTGCTTTCGCTTTCTTTTTCCTTGCCGCTCAGACAAATGGACAGCCGTTTGCAACAGATTCCCGTAACCCCAGTGCAGCCGCTTCACCCAAGTCGCCACCCTTTCAATTTGGGTTTGACCGTCGGCTCAAGTGTGGATCGGAAGTGACACGAAAAGAAGCATTGCTTTCCCTGGACGAGTTGCGAATCCTTCCCCGCAAAACAAACGTTGTCATGCTCAAACTGGCAATGGGACCTCGCTCTATTATCGCGCCAGCCTGGTGTGAAAGTTGAACCCGCGTGTTGGCATCGATGGCGAGCACGCTTCCTGGATATGCGTGTCACCATCATCTCCACCGAGAGGGCCCCGGCTAGGAAATTGAATTGAACTGACAGTACCACGAGGTGTGACACCTTTCGCCCTTGCCGCCCAAGTCTTGTTTAAGAAACTCGCGGTGACTCAATGTTGACATTGGATAGATGGTCTGGTCACCGAGCGAACACGATTCGATTTATTAATGTACTAGCTTAGCTTATCTGTGAATGCTTCCGGTGCGTGACATGTTGGATCTACGAAGCGCTGAAGGTTTATGTCGATGTTATATACCCGCTCCGACCCTGCTGCAAAATGTAAGCAAACGGTCCACAGGAAATCAAAAAGTCTACAAAAGCTGCGCGATTGCGTGGAGAGACGGGAGAGCTAGAGGCCAGGGACTCTTGTCATTCCTTGTTGCATGGGTCCTGGAGCACTGGCCTTACTAATCCGTGATTATGATAACGTAGATGAGATCGACTGACCTTCGAGCCACGGTTATGAAGGACCGTGTGCTTTCCTTCTGTTTGAAGTCTAGAAACCAGTCGTTTGCTACGCCTTTGGAAACATCCCGCCGGCTATGTTCATGCAGTTGGTTTCCCAACCACCGAGTACCTAGTGTTCAATACAAGGCTCTGATGTACCTTCGTACTCTAATATCGACTCGAAAAAGACTCGAAAGCGGAACAGACGGCATCATGAATAAAGATCTCTGGGATGAAAAGATGCCTCTTCCTTTTCTGTGCATAGTATATCATGAATCAGAACACATCCATGTATCCCTTGCATCTCTCCCACAACCTCCGCCATCGTCCCCCGTCCCAATCTCTGACCCTCGCCCATCCCTCGTGCGGTGCGATTTTTTCGATCCAGCTCAAGATCGAACATATTGCAAAGTCGGCGTACGTGAGCTCGTGGCCCATAACGACGACTCCGTCACCGTCACCCGCGTTCTTTTCGAGCATGCCAGCCAAAAATGCGAATTGCCTCCGTACCGCAGCCCACTGTTCCTCTCGCGCTTGTGCATGCTGCGCCCCAGCAGCACTGTATCTGTCGTGCCCATGACCGACCATGTCGACGGGAAAATGGCTCTGCACGTGCGGGGGCAAACGCTGGTGACTGAGCGGCACCATGATGTGCAGCAGTGGCTGTACGAAAACCTCGGTGATATAGTACACAAAGAGAGACTGGAGTGCGCGTGTACCCTCCGGTACGACCGGACGTGCGGGGTATGCACGTTCAAGGTACTCTGCGATCGTGTTTGGGTGAGTGAGCACGACGGGGCGGGGTCGCGAGAACGAGCCCGATGGGTCAAGGTACATGCTACTAGAAGCATGAGTGGGATCGAGGATGGCGGGGAGGGCGTATACAGGTTGGCCGTCTGGGCGGGTGGAGGTGGGTGGCGCGTTGATGGCTCGTAGGGTTTGTTCGACATCTGGGAACTCGACCCAGCAGGTACGGTATGGAAGGCGTTTATAGTTTAGGATCAGCCTGAAAATGATAATGAACATACTCGGGATCGGGAAGTAGGGATGTGCTCACCTTATTCGCCAAATGTTAGGTGCCCAGGGTTGTGGTATGTTGGAGGGCACGTCATACAAGATGATCATCGGCTGAGACATGGCGCGTGTGTAGAATCGGAAGATGTTATCTCACAAACATCGATCATCTGAGAAGAGGTGTTGCAGAACGGCGCGCTGACTGTGACGGATCGATGTCAGACGCGAATTAGCGACCACCGTGCTGTAGACGTTACCTTTTCAATGAGATACGGTGCAACCACCGATCCTTCCATCCCGTGGCGGGGCGTCACGTTGAACCTTGTCCGGGGAGTTGAGTGAACCGACCGATGGCACGAATAGCCAAACAGGGGGAACATATGACAGCCCCGGACGGACAATCAGGTGTAATATCCAGAAGTCCATAACGACAAGAGATGGCAACACTCGCGGATGCCAACGGACATGGAAACCCCGTCGCCAAGACGTGCCAGAACACCTGGGATAACGAGAGCTCGGTCAAGTGGACTACCTGAACCCACCGACTCCGACAGTGGAAGTCATATAATCATCGTTATTATCTGTGCAGCCATTCTCCGGAGTGTTTCAAGGAGCGTGTACATGGTTCGCTGAGTCGGTAAAGATATCTGCGATGCATGCCTAAAATAGAAACTGCACGGAAGATGGCCTGTAGCGTTATACACAGCATCGTGCTGTATTCAATAGTAGCACAGCAAGACTGTGCCTCAAAAGGCCAAGCCTAGGATGGATCGCAGTGAAATGAAATGCCGCCAGAATATACATCTGAAAAGCAGCTGTGTAACGTTATCGCTTGACGACTCATAACGCCAGCCATTCGAATGTTGTGATTGGATGAGGACAAGCAAAAAAAGGAAACTCAGGGTGGTCTTACACTGGTTCAAAAGACAACGGGCGGAGCCCATCCTGAGTTCGATTTGATTAGTAGGCTCTAGAGCGGAACCCGGAATGATTATGGCGATTATCGACCTCCGAATATGAGCGAGTTCTCGTCACCAGTCATTGCCAATACCGATTTCGGCCAATAAAGCGTCTCCAGCGGGGTTCTTTCAAAAGCCGATCCGATTTGAGAGCCTAATTGATGATAAGGATCCATATTAGTTAGTCCATATCTGCTAGTGTTATATCAGGTGCATGAAGCCCCTATGTAATTATGACCGCAAGGAGGGTATGAAGAAGCGAGGCACTTTCCAGGGGTGCGGGACAGGCAAGGTGGGGAGGCTTGTTTTAATGAAGCTCGAATAGTCGGAACCGGGAAACTGGGGCGGTCGCAATGATGATACAGATTAATGGCTATTGTGGGAGCCTTGCCTCATATGAACGAGGCAACTCACACGAGCCTAGACCGTTCGGATACCGCAGCAAGTATCCAGCATCTTTCTTTCAGGGCCAATCAGGTCATAGATACATGCCAAGCATGCTACAGAAGTATGGAAAGATAGGGCAGTCCAGTAGGTATACACGAGGCATATGCTACCCTCGCCGGGCTTTCTCCCGTGGACATACCAGATGCTGAGCCAGCGAAAGATAACAGCTCGACCGAGGCCACATTTCGCAAGTACCGTCACGGTTGTCCGCAGTCGCGGGACTGGTGTCGCTGGGCACGCGTGATGTGGTGTAGTGGTGGGAACGGCCCGGGGTGCATCCAAACCCGAGCCGAAAATGTTCGAAAGACGATTTGCGATCACAGGTTGGGCAAGAAAATGATGAGATCCTTTCGCATTCGCTCTGCTTTGATGGTCGTCTTTGACACGCAAAAATGGCGTGAGATGGGTTAAAGTCGCGAGTGTCAGTATCAGATTGGCAAGCTCAGGGATGGAGGTGATGCTTACGTCATGCTCAGCCGTTCTCAGGTGTACCACTTGTACTGCAGTGCGTGCGGATGTTCAGTTCACCTCCTTTTCTTCTCTCTCCACCCAAATAGAGCTCTAATGTCACATTCGCTCTAATCGACCCCGACCCTCATCCTTCCCCACCCTCTTCGTCTTTGCCATGTCCAATGACATCCAGAAGGCCGACCAAATCGCTCACAGGTTCTACTCCAAGCTCTGTCTCGTCGTGAGCAATGCCAGAACCACCGCTGAGCCAAGACATCAGGGAAAGGTCGACAAATGGGTGCGTTTTACGTGTCTCTCTGACCTTCAGTCGATCGTGACCTGCCCCCTCATTCCATCCAGTTCAATCTCGAGACACCCGACTTTGACCTCTTCAAGGACCACCTCAGAATCTATCGTGCTGTCTCCTGCTCTCCCTCGCCGCCTCCTTTCGAGCTACAAGTCTTGCTGTCCGTTCCTGAACCGACCAACAATCAAGTCCTCGTCTACCTTGCCCCTGATTCGTCTCGCGTCCGCATGGATCCCACACCACAACACATCCTTCTCGAGAATTGGCTCCTCAATTTCTCCCCTACCTACGCTCCTCCAACACACAGCGATGAGCCAAGCGATATCGCTCCTTCCACTATCTATAAGCATGGCATACCCCTCTTTCGCAGTCTATTCAGTCTTCTCCGTCTTCTTCCCTCTTGGAGGCTCTTTAAGAAGCTACGACGCCGGATGAGCACTCCCTATCGCAATGGACATTTCACCATCCAGCTTCGGATCAAATCTCTGGAAGACCATCCCAACGATATTCTCGATTTTGGTAAGTCACACGTTGTCAGTCCAACCCCAGAAACCACGAGGCGCTCATGTCCGTCACCGCGTGTAATTCATTGGGTCTCGCCACAATACTACGTCGTGCGCGTCAGACTCACCCCCCGCGCCGAACACGCCCCCCCTTCCTTACGAAACGCACACATTCCCGTCCATCCCCCATCCGATGGGCACCCTCAGTCTCGCTGCCAAGTACCTCACCTGCCCCAACTTCCAGCTCGATGAACTCGAATCATTACTTTCTTCTCGGTTTCTGTCGCTGGATGAAGGCCCAGACTTTACTCCAACACTGGTGAAGAACCAGCAGCGTGATTCCATGTCTGGTCTTCCGAGTAGTCTTCGCACTTCCCTTCCAAAGTCGCCTCCCTTGTCTATTGCGGGCCAGTTTGTGTTACCTCCTACCCACACTCGTACAAGTTCCCTGCCGAGCAGCCAAAGTCCTCGGAGCGCCGCCTTGCCGGTTAGCCGAACATCGACCAACATGGCCACCGCCGGTTCAACTTCTGCCTTGTCCGTTACTTCTTCACGTCCAGAAGGGAGTGCAACGTGGTCAAAGGAAGATGGGGCACCCTTGACGAGTGTCGCTGCAAGAATCCGTAGGGAGAGCACCAGCACGGGAAGGAACAGCTTCGTGAGTGCTAGCCTTTTTTGGAATAGCCCCTTTCGGCTAACGTCCTGTAGGACCTGCCCTCTCCCCTGCCCATTCGCAGACCGAACATTAATCCAGTTCATCCGTTCAAGTCTTCGACGCTTTCGTCAGGCTCCCCCTCTATCCATTCTCCTTCTCCTTCCCTTCGCCAACCTTCCCCGCTCACCAGTGGTGCTTTCCTTCCCAGTCTTCCAGCACGCCCAGCGCAGACCTCACCTAATTCCTCTCGTGTTGTACCATCCCCAACCTGTGCTAGTAAACCTTCTCCACAATTCGCACCGTCAAGTCTTGGCGATCGCCGGTCGCTTGCATCCGCGGAGGGGGAGGATACGTCACCACGTTTACCCTGCCGGAAGCGCTACTCGAGCAGCTTTGGACATCGGTATGCCACGTCTGGAGGTGCCACGAGCGACGGGAGCCCTGGTGCTACTGGCGTGGAACGCAAAGATGGTGAACGCTCTGGGGGGAGTGCCACAGGAGGTGGTAGTAGTACACCGGCCTTTTTGGGTGCAACGACGGACGACGACGACATTTCGATTTTCGTTCAGGAAATTGATGCGCGAAAGCCACTCGCGTCGGTGGCTGCGAGGCAATCGTTATCGGAGCCACCTGATATTTTGCCCAGCAGATTGCCTACGATAGTGTCAAGCCCTGGTACGCTCGGTCGCCGTGGCATGCCAGAGCCCGTTGTATCGGCCGCCTCCGGGCCGGGGTCTGCGTCTGGATCGGGTTCCGCTGGAGCTGGCATGGCCCTGGGATTGGGACTAGTTGCGGGTGAGCACCCACGACACGCCTCGGGGAGAATGAGTTCGAGCGACGAGGAGTCGAAACGGTCCTCCACGTCGATGGGACCCATGCTGACGCGTGAGTCAGATGTGGACGAGAAGCTGAGGCATATGCACGAGATGTTTTTGGCGTCGCTCGAAGGCCTCGGAAGTGGAAGTAGCCGGAGACGGAACAGCGCGAGTGGTGGATCTGGGTGTGGGCTCGCGAGTGGTGTAACCAGGGGGGAGGTGGCCGTGTCTGTCCCGCAGCCCAGCAGTCTGGGAGCTGGTGGCTTGGGGGTTGGGTTTCCGAGCGGGAGAGAAGGACAGCCTGGTTCATTGAGGTCTGTGAGTGCGATGGAGGCTGAGCTAAGAGACAGGCCGTCGCCGAAGCAGTTGCAGAATGAGTGAGCAAACGGACGCACTTTGCGGTGTGCTGTCGTGTAGGACTTGATCGCTGTCGACAGACAGACTGTCAGACCTTTGTCTCACTCCTCTCCCTCTACATCCTCTATCCTTATGACCTTACGTCTCTCTCTTCTATGTCTGCTTCCAGCAATTACTTGGTAGCGGATGAACCTTGCCTTTGCACATACTTCACATTTATATATATGTTACCTCACCCACACATATGCATGTCTTTCGACCATTATTTCATCTATCTCATCTCATTTGTGGTACTATTGCTACTAGTATGTAGTTGCGTCGCTTGGCTATCCCAGTGAGCCCGTCACCTCGGCAAGCTGTCGGACCAAGACCATTCGGCTCGCAACGTTGTCATGTTCTTCGACCTCAACGTCCCCGTCGTCGCACACCAAGGCCATGCAGCCGCGCTACCGTCAAAAAAGAACAAGGGGAAGCAACCGCAAGTAACAAGCACCGTCGTGTTCACCCCGGCCCAGGTCACGGCCATCGAAGCTCGCGTCGATCTTCTTGTCCATTGTCAGTCCCTCATCCTCGTTTCCCCCCTCTCTCTCACTTTTGCACATCACAGTGGGATACACCGTCATCGCGCTCAACCAGACCATCGAGGCGAAGATAGACCCGAAGACGCATGTGAACACCTTGGACATGTTGTTGCCCCAACTGAAGAAGAGGACCGGTGTCGTGTTTCTGAAGCGGTTGACGATCCATCTCGACGGAGAAAGCGAGAAAGGGTTCGGCTTGGTGCGTTTTCATCATCATGTTGCCTCCTGTATACTTGGGCTGAATGTGCCCCCTCCCCCGCGTTCGTCAGACGAGTGTCAATGCATCTATTGCTGGCGCATACGACCTCATTGCGCTTGTCCCCACGACACAAACCACGTTTTCTGCAGCGTGCTTGACGCATAGTCAACCTTCGTCATTGACGGCACACATCATCGCGTTACCCCTCACCCTACCGCGACTTCCATTCCATCTCAAGCACACACTCGTGCGCACGGCTATCAAGAACGGCGCCGTTTTCGAAATCAACTACGCAGGCGCTCTCGGCGATCCGGAATCGAGTCACGCGAGCCTCGGCGTGACCGACAGCGGGCTCACTGCGAAACGAAATTGGTGGGCTGCTGCGCGGGAGATTGTTCGAGTGACCAAGGGGAGGGGGATCATCGTGAGTGGAGGGGTGATTGGAGAGGGTGATTATAGAGGTCCAAAGGACGTTCAAAATCTGTGCGTTGCGTTCTTATCCTCGATCGCTCGCACGGTCGTCCCCGAAACGCGTCTGAATGACCCGTACATGACGTCCTCCAGGATCACTCTACTTGGTTTGGCGCAGAATCTGGCACACGACGCGTCCACCACTGCGCCCAAATCGCTTGTGTTACGAGCCCGTGGGCGTTCGCATCCTTGGATTTTTCTCGTGTTCCTAATGTATATCCGATTTCAGAGACGCGAAAAACGTATCGTGCCGTTCTGTCTGAACCTAGGATAGTGGTTCCGGTATCATCCAGTGAGCATGCTCAAGATACGGCACCTCCCGATGTGGTTGCACAGCAGCATGTTCGGCCCTCCACACCGGATAACCCACCGGCTACCGAGGCGAGCGTACCCGTAGTTCATCCTTCCGGCAAGGCTCAAGATGATCACGCCGGCACCAAAAAGCGCCGCCATGAACCCGAACCTAATGTCGTCGGATCGGGATTGGCGCCCCAACGTGTCCCAACGACCGCCAGTGCCGCAAATGATGATGATGTGGCAGACGGAGCGCCGGCACGAAAAAAGAAGAAGAAGAAGGGGGGTGGGCTCACGCAGAAATAGGGCGAACCATCGACACCGCCTTGCTTTATGATGGTGGCACTGTCTGGGCTGACGTCTTTCCCCCGCGCCATTGCGGTGTCGTTATCCAACTCTCTCACGTATCCCGCGCAGCAGTGGAGTAGGAAGATTTCATTCGTACTTCCGTCTTTTGCGCTTCGCTGTCCTCGTGGAAGACTGAGTTCTCGCATAATTATGCTTGAGCTCGAGATTCAGTCTGGGTTCATGACGAAACGACTTGGAAGCGCAAGAGTGTAATCTTTGCGTGATCGATGCATAAATGGTCCAAAGGGAGCACTAGCGCGATATTGGCGTGCCCAAAAACAAAATGATTCGATGGTAACTGCCATTCGACAACTAACGAGGGAGAAAAAAAGAGGACATAACATGGAAACAAGTAAATATAGAACTGTCTGTAAACAGTCCGACCGCCCGCCGGCTAAGACCGTTACGCCAGAAGCAGCA
>JBBPMH010001163.1:0-11139 GCA_038090235.1 Pulveroboletus ravenelii
CAGTTACTTGTGTTGAAACTGCTCTATATTTTATTTACTTCGAAGGCGACTGCGGAGTATTTCTACACGAATGACCTCTGCGTACTTGTCGATGTCTTTTTGCGGGAGCTGGTGGATCTTGATGACGAGAGTGAATCGGTGGGTGAATTCCATTCATGTAACGGTCCCAAGTCGACTGAGATTGCTGTAGTTGCGTCACACGTACCTCCGTGTTCTGCATCCTCTACTCACAAAGACGCAATTACGGAACATTCCCTACAAACGTCCTCAAATAGTGATGGCTCTGGAGTCCCTGACGCAGAATGCTAACATCCGAGATATTAGTCCGACCACGAAACGACTGGTGGAACGGTGTCTGAGCGGGGAATGGTGTGTGAACCTGCGAAAGAATTCGTTCGACAAAGGCGCTCTAAATGCGCAGGGCAGCTCTCGCCAGGGTAGCCCTAGCCACGACATCCTCGCGTCTACGACGCAAGGTAGTACCATGTCAACAGGCTCCGAAAGGCGACATGACAGTGCTTTTCCCCTAGCCAAGCCAAAGCAAAGCAAGCCTAGTCGTAGTGCTGATGATCTAAAGACACCGTCTGCTAAACTACCCCCATCCCGATCAGGCTATGATGATGCCAGGAGAACAAGCGTGGAGAGTGCCACTAGCTTTGGCGTTGTAGCTTCAGCTACTACCAGTGCACCCAGACGGAGAGAGAAGATGGGTTCCATGGACGACGGTTCACTCCTGCAGCTGGCGCAAAGAAATCTTCAACTTAAGCACTACTCCCATCTTCCACCCTCATCCTCATCTTCCGATCCCCCACCAGCTACATCCAGTGCCACCCATAAGGCACGCAGGCCACCCCCGGCTCCTCCAAAAAGACGCAAACCCCCTCCAGTACCACTTGAACAGACCAACGGTGGGGCTCTCATCACCGCCATCACGAGCTCCGCATTGTCTGCACACAATCAACTTGGGAAATAGGGATTCTATTTTTCTCCTCGGACTTCATGTCATGATGATAATGTACGACGTACATGATTTCAACATTTCTGATTCGCATCTTGAACAGATTTGCAGAACATTGGACAGCATAGCATAGCACTTGACCTAACATATTGCTCAAGGTAATGCTTTCAAACCATTCATCTCCAACATCACCATCAGGATTATCATCACCTGTATTTTGAAATGATTCCATCTTTTTGGATGACTCCTTGATATAGATATACTTTGATGCAGAACTTGTGCCAAGTCATTTAGTTTTACTTGCGCACCCCACCATCTTTTTTTGGCCCTTGCAACCATTTTCGGTATCGCAAGGCAGTGTTTTTCTGCATCGGGTCAAAGAAGAAGGTCTTCCAAGGTCCCCGGTCCTCGATCTCGTCTGTCCTTTTCGGTCAGTGCGCTTGCGGCTGCCATTGCGTATAGGGACTATCCCTGATGTGAGCATCTCATGATCAACCTGCATCTAAGCCTGGAGAGTCCAGCTTATACTAAAGCACCCTTTGCACAAACCAGAAGCATCGAGGAACAGACTTTGAGTCCCTGGCTCAGTGTTGTTCGCATGACATCAGTGAGGTACTTCCAACAAAGTGGCCGGTATAGTGAAATATTAGGATGCCGGCATGATCATCAGTTGGGCCTGGGGCTGTTCATTCCTTTCCTCCGTGCGCCTGGACTCGTTCAGTGGATCGAGGATCACGCCAAGTTTAGGACGATAGCGGATACGACCGATATATCTTCCGCTCAGAGAAACCTGTCTGCGCAAGAATCAAGCCCACAGTTCCACAGATCTAGCGTCAGCGCAATGTGTCGCAACCTCCCGTCGAGGGTGTTCGCCTGAGACTTACCGAATCATATCCTAGGCTTTATGAGCTCGCACCCCAGGCCATTCCGCGGGCGCGGTGACTCGGCGACACGGCCAGGTACATGTTTGCTACCTCACAAGATTTGTCAATGCAAAGGGCCGTGGTAAAGATGGATCGACACTGAGCATGCGTCCGGAAATACAGGCGGTAAGCAATACTAAAGTTGGAATACAAAACCTACATAGTGCCCCCTTGCCGATCATTACTATCTACGCGATCGCTTCCTGACTGGCTCATCCATTCCTCCCTCACCCAGGTCGGAGAGACCCATACTCGATGACGAACAACTTACCGCCCGTTTCCTTGCTCCTAGGAGAAGGACGTCAGGTGAAGAATTTGGCAACCACAGTTCATCGTCTTCGTCCTCGACTCCGGGTAAGCCATCGCTACCAGTCTCTCCCAAGTCGTAGTTAATGGCATTCGCGCCTTCCATGCATGCCTTGAAATCGAGGCTTAAGGCCCGACTTTGGCCTTGGCTCTGATTCGAGGCCTGTGTGTGGTCCCTCAAGCCCCTTCTGACCTTGGGTTTCACAGGCGTTGCGGCGACAAGCGTCACCCCTTGGAATTGCTTGTCTTCCCTCATTGCTACCTTCTTCGTCTTGACCGGCACTTTGGTACTCGAGCCTTCAGGTTGACTCGACTGTGATTGTTGTGCGCGAGATTTAAATCCACGCGACATGCTGATTTCACGTCGCAGAGCCCGTTTGAGAGACGACGTCCCGGAGGTAGAATTTGACCGCCTTGCAGAGGCATCCTGTGCAAGCGAGACGGACAAGGAACGTGATCGAGATCGTGCGTCTGGCGTAGTGGTGCGGGACAAAACAGAGGATGAACGCTGGATGGATTTTGGATTAGGCCTACTCTTGGACTGAGAGGTGGAAGCAGAGGTGGGGGTAGACGATCTGGCAAGTTCACGCTTGGGACGTGGATGAGCGGAACCAGTCGCTTGAGAGCCGAGACTTGACCGCGCGTCGCTTTCTTCATCCTCGTCTGAAAAGGGTGTATGGGGGAATAGCTTTCGACGTAACAGTGT
Organism: Pulveroboletus ravenelii; assembly: GCA_038090235.1. Taxonomy (NCBI): domain Eukaryota; kingdom Fungi; phylum Basidiomycota; class Agaricomycetes; order Boletales; family Boletaceae; genus Pulveroboletus; species Pulveroboletus ravenelii. The sequence goes on from JBBPMH010001163.1 coordinate 2,894, forward strand.
GCACATGTCAGGAAGCGTCGATTTGAATCTGGGCGAATAAGACGACCCGATAAACACCAAGAATTACGTTCCAGGCAGGTGCACTCACTGGCACTCGACGACATTTTCGCAGAATGATTGCATCCAATCGCGCTCGTCTTTATCCGTCCGTTTGTCTAACTCATTCATGTTCATGACAAGCTGCCACGTGCACAGCTTGTCCATGAAGGACTCTAGTCGATCCTGCGCGGAGGGAATAACAACTTTTTCTCGTTCTCTCTGTCGTTTCTTCCTACTTGAGGGAATTGCTTCATTCACAGGTATCGTCACCGGGGGAAGCGGGACGCATGGTCCAGGCAAGGAAAGCTTGAGGAAATAGAGCAGAATCTGAATTTGTACCCTGTAACAGGCATCGTCAAGAAGAAAAAGCCACGCGCAACATAGACACCCACTCTCGTCTCTCGAGCTTCTCGAGCCATATATCCCGTGACCTTTCCCCGAGCATGATCGCGTCTTCGTTGTTGACGCCCGTACTCCCTTCTCCGATCTCACCCATCTCGTAGCCAAGCGTATACCACATCATGGATTCTTCCGTCTCGCCTTCCCCACCGTCTTGCGCGAGAATCTGGGGGAGCTCTGTGTGGTATTTCGTGACAACGGAACGCACTGAGAGGAGTAGCGGATCCAAGAGCGCATGTAGCGGGTGCGGAGAGTCTGGGGAGCGTGTTGACGCGTCTCGGACACGATGCAGGGACGGGACAAGTAAATCCACAGGCATGATTGACTGTGACTGGTTAGAAACGCGAGCATATCTCAACAACACGCCAAAGCGATGGCCGTACCTCTGGTAGCCAAAGAAATTGGAGATACGTTCGAACGACAAATTGGTCCGCGGCCTCCAGGTGAAGGTCGGTGAACGGATAATCTCGAGTGATCGCCTTTTCTTGTGTCGTCGTCCATTTTGCGTTGGACCTTGTGAGTAGCGTTAGAGGTTGGACGAAAGTCATCGTTGACGCGTGGGACTATCATGACGCGACCAGGTCTTTCAACCCATATGCACCAGTTTTCTCAACAAATGACCAATAAAGTATATACGTGTTCATCGTGTTACTACAGTGTCATACTCATGCGTGCTTTAAAAGTTGACTTGCAGTTACTATGCCTCTCCTAGGAGCGTGGTTCCGGAGACTCTACCAGCCCGCTCAAGACTCCCGTCTTGAAGCATATATGCAGGCTTATAGCGCGCGGACTGTAGCGGCAGTTTTGCGCTACCGTTGCCACCGAGAGGCGTGCTATCCACTAGACACATAGTGGAAGGGTCGTGAGCGATGACTTGAAAAGGTCCAAGGGTATGATGGCAACCACTGTCCGCGAGGTCAGTCATATAGGCACTGCCACTCTCGATAACCGTAGAGTCACGGTCCTCTGCTGCGGACTTGGATTGAGGTGGAGTGGGTGACTCGACCGTACACATGGCGTTTGGTGCATTGGCGATAATCGTAAAAGATGGGAACGAATCCGACGACGGGTCATCTTGGATATGGAGCGCGGGATTCGGAAACGTGTTATATACTGAACCGAGAGATGTGTACCTATCCCTTTTCTCAAAAAAAAATTCTGTAAGTGCAGGTGCGCTTACCCTTGGTCATATAACGAGCAATAGCGCACGCTCAATCGCTGCAGGAATGTCCACACATCGGAGTAGGACCAGTTAATGATGGGATTGATACGTTCGAATGCAGGCCAGCCGGCATCGGTCCTGTTCTTGTATGTGAGTGTAGCTACCAGATGTTACTTCATATTTCATCCTGAGACGGAGAAGAACTCACCACCATGCGGGTCCGATCTTCTTGTTCCGATGAATATAGCCTCTATCTGTGGATACTTCTCCTTGTAAAGATGTAAAGCATACTGCATCCCTCCGCCACCTCGAGCCTCCCCGACGGGCCCTGAGAAGCCTGTATCACGAAAGTGCTCCTCGCTTTCCTTTCGTTCGGGTATCGCCTTGCCCGAGGTGACACTTTCAATCGGCAGCCGAACATCTGACCCAGGGGAGCAGGTAAAGATATTAAGGTTATACGTCCTAGCCGACTCCTGGATGAATTCTTCGAGTTCCGGAAATGGTGAAGGAACGGGGACATAGACAGCGGGGATCGGTTTGGTACCCAGAGGTGTCCGGCGGGCGAGAGCCGCGGCGTAGAGATGAAGGAGCACAGTGCCTATGAACAATTAACAGCGCCTAGGCAAAGAAGACTACTCTACGCACAGTCCTTGCCTCCGTTGAAGCTGATCGATATCTTCTCCGATCTGAAAGAAAAGGGTGCCATTTGTCACCACGGGTGTGATCCAGGCCAAGCTAGCACGTACGGGTATGTTTCCAAGGCGTCCTCGATGACATCCAAGGCCTCCTTGACGCATTCGCCAATAGGTTCGCTCGATGCCGCAAGGTTGTAGACCTCGGCTGATATCGCCTGTCTGTCTTGGATACCCATGCTGGGAGACTGGTCGCACGCTATGGCTGACAGAGTGGCAACTTGCATGCAAATCGGAATGCGTACACAGATGCTGGGTGGGAATCTACCAACCCCAGGAAATCCGATTACACTAAACTAAATTCGGTTCCACATATCCATCACTTGCACTACTTCGAATCTGCAATCGAACAATGCCCGCGGTCGTGCTCGTCACTGGGGGTACTGGCCTCGTTGGGAAAGCCATCGAATATGTTATCGACCATGAACCTGAAGGCTCGCGCTTTGGAAAGCAACCAGGCGAGAAGTGGATCTTCGCTAGCTCTCGCGACGCCGACCTGAGGTATCCTCCAAATCTGAGCTACGGGCGAGGCGGGCTCATGTTTGTGTCCGGACGAACAGGGATCCCCAACAAACCTTGCAACTCTTCGAGAGGCACCAACCTACACATGTTATTCACTTGGCCGCCCTTGGTAGGCCTACTTCGGTTCCTCGTGTCCCGAGCTTCCTGACACTTGTTAAACAGTCGGAGGTCTCTTTGCAAACAGAGAGCGCAAGGTACGTAGTGACCCCGCACGTGGATATATATTTGACTGGACCGTCTCCCGCTCTAGATGACGTTCCTGCGGGACAACATGTTGATCAATGATAACGTGTTGCACACAGCGCGTATCAAAAGGACACAAAAAGTCATTTCGTGTCTTTCAACATGCGTGTTCCCCGATAAAGTCGAGTATCCTTTAACAGAGGAGAAAGTGCACCTTGGTCCCCCTCACGACTCTAACTTTGGCTACGCGTATGCCAAAAGAATGGTTGACGTTCAAAATCGGTCCGCTTTTATACACTAAGCTTGTTTTTTCTTTGTTTCTTACACTATCCTGCAGGGCATACAAGGAGGAATTTGGCTGCAACTTCACGTCCGCTATTCCCACTAACGTGTTTGGACCCCACGACAACTTGTGAGCCTAGTGATCTGTCCTAACCCGCCGCTAATCGCAGTTGAACAGTGACCTCAAGTACGCTCATGTTATGCCTGCTCTCATTCACAAGTGTTATCTCGCAAAACGTGAGGGTCTGTTGACACTCTGCAGTGAAGCGAACTTACCCAGGCTTGTTATAGAAAACGGGACATCATTCAAGGTCCTGGGTGATGGGTCGCCCTTGCGCCAGTTTATCTACTCCCGCGATCTCGCTAAACTGTTCATCTGGCAACTTCGCGAATACGATAGTGTCGAACCCGTCATCTTCTCAGGTACGTTCTACATTGTTTCCGAAGTTCCGTCCAGACCGAGGCCCCTGTAGTGGACGAGAAGGACGAAATCAGCATCAGGCAGCTCGCAAATTCTATCGTCGACGTCCTTCAGTACCCCGGAGAGGCGGTCTTTGAGAATGAGCCTAAAGACAACGGGCAGGATCGCAAGCCTGCCTCCAATGCAAAGCTGATGAGGCTGATTGGACCGGACTTCAAATTTACCCCGTTTGACGTTGGTCTGTAACTTAGGTTTCGTCGGCTGGGTATGTTGCTGACATGCTATTTTTAGCCTTGAAGGAGACTGTCGAGTGGTTCCTGGCGAACCTTTCGAACGCTAGAACCGGACACAGTAATTAGCGAGTGTTGGCTGCGTCGATGTATTATAGCTGAGAAATTCAGCCGAGACCCGCGCGTCTATCGGCCGATTGGAGGGGCCACTCCACGATCGGATTCACTTCAGGTGGAGTGGTCCTCCTGACAAATGCCACAAGTGGGTTTAAAAACGAAATTTATCACGTTGATGCAAGAATCCAAACACAGTAATGAAAGAGAATCACTGTGAGCAAGTCCTTATAGACTACGATAGTCTAAGCTCGTTACAAGGTCGTGTGGAGAAGACTTTACAGCCCAGCGTGCACAATCCATTCAACAATTCTTAATCTGCTCGGTGCCAATGTTTGAGACGGGCATTTAGTTTTGATCCTCAATGAGACTCCGGGAAGCCTGGAGATCGGTCGTAACCATTTCATGGACAAGTTGGTCAAAGGTCACTTTGCGGGTCCAACCAAGCAGGCGATCGGCTTTTGCGGGATTTCCGAGGAGGAGGCTATATTGAAGCACGGCATCAGCAAACCAAACGCAACGAAAAGTCAGTGGCGACGTACTCTACTTCGGCAGGACGGAAGTACTGAGGGTCCACCTTGACAAGAACCTTGTTGGTCTTGGGTTCGTAGCCCTCCTCCGCCACGCCACTGTTGCGCCATCTATAACGGGTATATCGATTAGCGGCAAAGATTACTTTTATGAAGGGTAACACGTACTTGATTTGGATACCTACAACAGCAAATGCTTTCTCGACGAACTCACGCACTGGATGAGTTTCGCCGGTGGCAAGAACGAAGTCCTGAGGTTCGGATTGCTGGAGAATACGCCACATTCCCTCGACATAATCCTTGGCTAAGATGTGGGAGTGGATATGTTCAGAGAGTAACCACTCGAGCGATCGTGACAAGACTCACCGTGACCCCAGTCACGTCGCGCGTCGAGATTACCCAGATATAGGCAGTGTTGCTTGCCCAAGTGAATATCGGCCACAGCTCTGCTAATCTTGCGCGTGACGAATGTCCTGCCACGCCTTGGACTTTCGTGGTTGAACAGGATACCGTTGCAAGCATACATCTCATACGCTTCACGATAGTTAACTGTGATCCAGTAAGCGTACAGCTTGGCAACTCCATACGGACTACGTGGGTAGAACGGCGTGGTCTCGCTTTGGGGCGTTTCGATGACCTTGCCATATAATTCTGATGTAGAGGCTTGGTAGAACCTCACGTGTTTTTCGAGTCCGACAGTTCGGATGGCATCAAGGAGACGGAGAGTACCCAGGCCATCGACATCGCCTGTATACTCAGCCATCTCGAAAGAGACCTTGACGTGAGACTGAGCACCAAGGTTGTAGACCTCGGTAGGAAGCACCTGAGCAAGGACGTAGACGAGATTGGTGCTGTCTGAGAGGTCACCGTAATGCAATTTGAACTTGTTGGGACCTTGTCAAGAATCGGTAAGGAGGACTGGGGGTTGAGGTAGAAGGCGCTTACGCTCATGCTGATCCGTATACAGATGCTGGAGACGATTGGTGTTGAAGCTAGAGGAACGACGGATGATTCCGTGCACCTCGTATCCCTTTTCAAGGAGGAGTTCGGTACTGTCTTCGAGGTCAACGTGCGATCGCAACTATGGTCGAAGCAACTCACAGGTAGGAGCCGTCTTGACCGGTAACACCTGCGTTAAACACAATGAATGGAGGCTCGACGGGGTGTGGAATTTAGATGACGAAACGAACAGATCACGAGCCAATCGACATGACGACTACATCGACCCCGTGTCACTGCCCACAGAACTGCGTCGATGGAGACGTACCACTAATCAAAGCAACTTTTCTTTTCCTATACTCCTCTGGGGATGGAAGGGTGAGTTTGATCAATGGAGAGGGAGTTGCCATGATTGGAGTGATGTGCTTGGAGACAGAAGATAAGTAAGAAGCCTGGTCGCGAGGGTGATGGTGCTTGCCTCGCGGTGTTGATAAGGGCGCCCGACAAGTCCTCCTTGACGTATACTCGCCTACTGCTTGTCAAGGAAGCGATGTATCCCAGTCATACTCCCGCAGTCGACTCTGATAGCCGGAGGTAGCCAAGCCCATTCCGTGTGAGTATGACGCTAATGCGAGTAAAAAAAATGAGCCGTGGTGTTCTCGTATCCAGTACCGCCGATGGGGCTCGAACCCACAACCTTTGCCTTAGGAAGGCAACGCACTACCATTGTGCTACGACGGCTCGTGAGTGGGGGTGCACGCCAAGCAATATAGCGACGAGAATGCGCAAAGGTTTACCCCCTCCTCACCGCCCTGCTTGTGGTAACATGGATGTGCTCGTGTATCCAGGCACCCACCCACATGCAACCGCAGTTCAGCGATTCCTTTCATCCATCCTCGTCCCCCACTACCTCCCTCAGGTCATCTCCCCAGAGATCCTTGCTGCGCCAGAGAACCCCTGGCAAGCAGCGTGTGGTCTCTTAGTACTCCTTGCTGCACCTGATCACCACGCAGGGGTACGTCAGTACACTGAAGCGGGCGGGAGAATACTCGCTCTCGGTGTGAACGCGAGTAGATCACAAGGGCTACTCGGTCTCTACGGTACCACATCGACCTTCGGATCAGTAGGTGCTGGTCTGGGACTCGTCAAGGACACGAGTATTCTTCGGCTGGTTGACGGGAAGGCGTCGCTCCATCTCTCTTTTCCAACGCAGGCTTCCACTCCTGCCGCCGTGAATTGTGACGAGAAAGATACGCCGGTCTCACGCACACCATCGGCTTCGCTTGATCTTGGGGAGGGAATACGCGTGCTTGGACGGTACACGGATGACAAAACACCTGCAGCCGCACTGAGTGAGAGCGGCACCATTGCACTTTGGTCATGCGCAGCACCTCTCCCCGAGCAGTTGCTTGTCCCAACCCTCTCTGCTCTCGGCCTGCGATTCAGCTCCCCAGAATCGCCCGGAAGCCAGCAACTTGGATCACGTCTTCTTCCCCAATTATTTCTTGCTCATCCAAATAAATGGGATATCTGCCGTCGCATTCTGCATCCCTTGTTCCCCGATCGGGACCTCGAGGCTGCTTTCACGACTCTTACCGCGAAGGGTGACACCCGCGACGCGATTGGTGCTGAGAGTGCGGTTTTTCCAGACGAACACGACACCTTTCATTTCCATTTTGCTCGCAAGGTTCCTCCTGTAGATCGCCCCCCTGATCATGCTATTTTCAACTTGCTTTTGGGAGTCCCCAAGGAGGAAGTCAAAGACGTTATCCTCACTGCCCAACCACTCACCACTGAGCAAGAAAAGCATTATACACCCTTTTTCTCGCCCAGCACATTCTTTGCGGCACTAGATGAATTTCGTTCAACTAGAAAGGCCGACGAGCTGCTCATGGGTGACATTCTACTTTATGGCGAAGTCGTTACCAGTACACAGACGATGCTCGACAAGTGAGTTTATACACCTTCAATCTCTCGACTTACTTTCGTTCCACAGAAATCCGAAGTTCCTTCGTGCACTCCCTTCACCGCTACTCTCCTTAGCGACAAGGCAGGTGGCAGGTCGAGGGAGGGGCAGGAACACATGGCTTTCCCCCGCTGGCAGCATGCTAAGTTCTCTTAAACTGAGCGTTCCTCTAAAAAGTGCCAGCACCCGTAAGTCTACATCCCAATTCCGTTCTATATTTGCTATCCTCAACTCATGGTCCTTCAGATTATGGTTCTCGCTCTATCCGACCATCAAATCTGGTCTTCGTCCAGTATCTCTTTGCGCTCGCGGTCGTCGAAGCGTGTCAGACACTCGATCCTGCCGAGGAATGGTCAACGAGACTCAAGCTCAAGTGGCCGAACGATATATATGGAGAATTTCCAATCGAGGGGACATGGAGGACGGTAGAACCAAAGAAAATAGGAGGCATACTGGTGAACACAAGCTTCAGAGGGAATGTGGCGGACGTTATCATCGGTTTGTGTCATCACATGCATTGAGATATGTTTATTGGCGCTCATGAATGCATTCAGGGTGTGGGCTAAACATCCTGAACGAGCCCCCTGTTGGTTCGATTGCTCAGCTAGAAGCCTTGGCGCGTGGACGCGGGGTGTCCTCAGACCTCACTGTTGAGCGGGTAACGGCAACGATTCTCACCGCGTTCGAGCGTATATGGGACTTGTTCCTTGACGAGGAGAGCAAAGGTTTCCAGCCCTTTATGGATCGGTATACTGGTTCGTGGTTGC
>JBBPMH010001164.1:0-11122 GCA_038090235.1 Pulveroboletus ravenelii
ATATACCCGTACTTATGCTGTACAGGACCTAACGGTCCGACTCTCTAGGTAATATACAGTCTTTCATACGACCGACTGGAGGACCTAACGGTCCGACTCTCTAGCTCGCGCCCCGTTCTCTCACAGCATATACAAGGGCCAGTCATTTTCAATGAATTGGCATCAAGACAGTACCTTACATGCATCGTGAGTATTATTTATCAAGGGGATGTGGTAAAATCTCACCCGAAACTATGTTTAGTGTTGCCCATTCAGACAAGGGTTGGACAGATGGCACAATCGGAGCACTGTGGATTGCAGATTTTGATGACACAAGATAAAGCAAATGGACAAGCCCGACTCCTGCTCGTTGATGGGCACAACTCACACCATACCAAAGAGTTCCTCAACTATGCATATGGACACAACATCCACATTCTCTGCTATCCAGCACATACAACCCATATCTATCAGGGTCTTGATGTCATGATATTTGGCCCACTGAAGCAATGTTGGTCAGAGGAACAAGACAAGTTTATGAACTCAACAGGGCGAAGGATTACTAAACAAACATTTATTTCCATCTATGAGAAAGCTTATCAGAAGGTTTTGACACCTGAGCTTATCTGCACAGCCTTCAGGAAGACAGGAGTGTGGCCATTCAATCCCAATGTTGTGATGAAGGTGATGATGGTGCCAAGCCTAGCGACTTCATCCCAAGGCTGTTTGCCACTTCCGCAGTCTAGTCCAGTTCATGCTGTGACATCACTGATCCATCAGTTTCAAGAGGGTGACACCCAATTGACACCTACCCATCCACATGCTACTATGCAAGAAACAGTTGATACACTCGCATCAACTTCAGCATCATTTCTCGTCGACAAAACACTGCTGACCTTATCACACCACCTTCCTAAATACATACCTATTACACTCTCACCAATACACAGGAATCACCACAAGTTAGTTGAAGAAGAACCTCAGGGAGAAAGGGAACGGGCTTACCAGGCTGCTCTACAGGAATCATATGCTCAGGTGGAGGAATACAAGAATGCATTGGTTGGCACACAGGCAGTCAATGTGCTTCAAGGGTTGTTCGTCAATTGCCTGTCTGGACAGCTGTATGCACAAGAAGATAAGCAGAAGAAATGGAAGAAAGGAAAACTCAACAGTGATGGACTGCCAAAACTGCTCACAGGCGAGAAATTCCGAGTGCATGTTGATGAACAAGTTGCAGCAACAGTGCATGACATAGCCAAATGTGAGACTCAGCGAAAGCGAAAGGAAGCTCAGACCAAGCTGATGGCAACCTGGAAAGAAGCAGACAATGCACGTAAACAGAGAAACAAGGAGCACAAGGAAGATTACCAAGAGCAATTGCACCTTTGGGAAGAAGAGAAAGCCCTTGCAAAATATGAAAAGCGACAAGTTGGCTGGGTGAGACCAAAGCAAGAAAAGTTGGAGGGAGTGCCACTGAGGTCTTGGACTGAGGGTGGCATGACCAAAACACAAGGAGATGGGAATGAACATGAAAGTGATGAAGGCATGAGGTCTGATGGTGGCGGAAGTGAGGACGAGTGATCGATTAATCAACTGATAACGCTTAGATCCTGCTGATATACCATTTTAGTAACTGTTCAAAGTGCCAGTGTAGCACGATAAAGCATCTTTTCTTTCTGTTGAGTTTACCACTAATTTCTCAACACTCAATAGCTTATATACCTTGTAGTCTAGAAGTAATGTTTCAGTACCAGACATCCCCCATTTCTGATCTTAAATATTTGTTGTGTCACATTCGCTACATGGCTCGCAAGTTAGCTGTTTAAAGTGCCAGTGGATGACTGTACTCAGCCAACTCATGATTTGTATTCTTCTTGGCAGTGTTAAGCTGTACTCGGGTCTGGCCTTCTTCTCATGCATCCTGAGTAGAGTCAGAAAATAACTTGATTCGCTTTCCTGGGTTGTCCTGGCACCACTCAATAAATGGGGGGCCATTATGTTGGACTTGGGCTGCCTGGACCTAATAGCATGCACCCATTTACTGGGCACCCCTGGTCAATGCACCATTGGCCAAAATAGAAATATCTAGGTTATGTCCCCGTCCCTATGCCTATCTCTGTCCTCACATCTGTCCCCGCCTCCGTTCCCACCACCATCCCAATCCTTTGTACAATAGAGAAGAAATGGGGTGGAGATGGGACCAGAGGGCACTTATGTCCCCACAGCAAAAGGGAATGAGGACAGCAGAGTGTTCCCGGCGGTTGTGTCCCCACGCAAGAGGACGGGAAGAGGGGCGGTGCAGTGTCCCCGGCACTTATGTCCCCGCACAAGGGAACAGGGACAGGGGCAGTGCAGCATCCCCGGCGCTTATGTCCCCGCGCAAGGGGACGGGGACAGGGGCGGTGCAATGTCCCCAGTGCTTATGTCCCTGGTGCTTGTGTCCCTGTGCAAAGGGACAGGGACAGAGGCGATGCAGTGTCCCCGGCGCTTATGTCCCCGCCAAGGGAGACGGGGACAGCGTCCCCGGCGCTTGTGTCCCTGTGCAAGGGGATGGGAACAGGGGCAGTGCAGTGTCCCCGGCGCTTATGTCCCCGCCAAGGGAGACAGGAACAGCGTCCCCGGCGCTTGTGTCCCCATGCAAGGGGACGGGGACAGGGGCAGTGCAGTGTCCCCAGCGCTTATGTCCCCGCCAAGGGAGACGGGGACAGCGTCCCTGGTGCTTGTGTCCCCATGCAAGGGGATGGGGACAGGGGCGGTGCAGTGTCCCCGGCGCTTGTGTCCCTGTGCCAAGGGAGGGGGACGGTGGAGGACGAACATAGGGACAGGAAGCATTGGCAAAGGCATCGGGTAAGTCGGCTATGTCGGGAAGAGGTCAGCTAGGTCGGCTAGAGTCAGCTAGAGTCAGGTCTGGATCAGCTATGTCGGGTATGGCGGGGACATGACAGGTCGGACCGGAGTCGGGCCGGCGGGGACGCGGGGACGTGGGGACACGGGGACGCGGGTTCCAGGGGTGGAACCCAGGAAACATATAGGTAAATACCTCAGGAATGGTTAGATCAATTGTCATAATTCTTTTTTTTACTGACAGCCAGACCTAAAAACTGCATTGTGAGACCATATACATATATTTTAATCAAGCAGATAGCAAGATAAAAAAGTGCCAGCTTGAAGCTGAGGCAACACTACACCTGGTGAAGCAATGCAAGGTTAACTGACTTCAGTGCTGCCACTTTTGGGCTGCCAGAGTCAATGATATATGGACAATTGACCAGCATGATAAATGGTTGCACTTTGGCCTAGCGCTGCATGTCGTGGTTGAACCCTTCTCTGGTCATGTCCTCTGGTTGAAAATTTGGCATTCTAATCACAACCCACAGCTAATCTTGTCTTATTACCTCAAAACTATTGAGAAGCATGAATGTATGTCACTTGTGTGTCATTGCCATTGTGACTGACTTTTTTTGCAGTCATTCCTATGATTATGCAGAGTGACCCTGGTACTGAAAACTTTGGGGTTGTGAATGCACAGACAATGCTCTGTCAGATGCATGATCCATTACTCAAAGGTTTTGTTCAGCACTGGTGGATGCACAACAAGAAGAACATTGTTCTAGAGATTGCTTGGTCACAACTTCGATATTGCTTTGCACTGAGTTTCAAGGCACTCCTGGATAGTGATGTTAGGGCTTGGGCCTGGGCCCAGGCTTCACCAGTGTGGTGGGCACACTGTTGCAGTGCCCTGCTCCTGCTGTGCTCTCACCCACGTTGTCATTACTGGTGTGGTGGACACACTGTCATGGTGCCCTCACCCACATCATCATCATTGTGGTGGTGGGCATGCTGTTGCATACCCTTGCCCATGTTGTCATTGCTGGTATGATGGATATACCATTGCAGTGCCCTGCTCCCACTGTGCTCTTGCTCATGTCATCATCACTAGTGTGGCAGACACACTGTTGTGGTGCCCTTGCCCACATCATTGTTGTTGTGGTGGTGAGTACACCATTGTGTACCCTTGCCCATGTTGCTGTTGCTGGTGTGGTGGATACACCATCACAGTGCCCTGCTCCCACTGTGCTCTTGCCCACATTGTTGTTGTGGTGGTGGTAGTGGGTGTGCCATTGCATACCCTTGCCCACATCATTGTTGCCAGTGTGGTGAATGCACTGTCACAGTGCCCTGCCCCTGCTGTGCTCTTGCCCACGTTGTTGTCATTGTGGTGGCAGGTGCGCTGTTGCATACCCTTCCCCACATTGCTGTTGCTGGTGTGGTGGATGCACCATTGCAGTGCCCTGCCCCTGCTGTACTCTCACCCACATTGCCATTGTTGCAGTGGTGGGTGCGCTGTTGCATACCCTTGCCCACATCATCATTGCTGATGTGGTGGATGCACTGTCATGGTGCTCTTGCAGCCTTGCCCATGTCATCATCATGGTGGTGAGCACACTGCTGTGCTCTCACCCACATCATTGTTACCAGTGTGGCAGATGCACTGTTGCAGTGCCCTTGCCCACATCATTGTTGCTGTGGTGGTAGGTGTTATGCTTGATCCCAAAGGGTCAAAGTGCAGACTTGGCTTAAGGATCAAAGATGAAGGAAACTGTCAGCTGACAGCTACAGTGAGATGAGGATGAGTGATGCAGCCTGCAACCAGCAGGGTCAAGGGTCAACTGACAACTAGTCGGTAGTGTTTCAAGACAAGAACCTTGTATAGCTTATACGCTGACAAGGGGATGAGGTAAGAAGCAGAGTGCTTGGTCAAGTGTGGAGTGAAGACATGCAGAGGGAAGGAGAACAATGTAGATTGCCAAGTGGGTCTAAGCTGGGGGAACAGTATACCTATGAGGTGGGTTTACAGTGACTTCCAAAATTGAGTCAATATTTGGAGAATTTGGAGTATTTGCTATATAGCTCAGGAACAAGAACAAATAGAGCCAACATGTAAGTGAGTGAAAGATAGTATGCACTCTTCGCCATGTGTCAAGAGTAACATTATGTAATTTGAATAATTATCCATGGAGATATGTTCAATTCAATTTAGTGTGTCATTGACTCAATTGTGTAACTATCTATTAGATTTGTCAAAGTTTGATAGCAATCATATGTAACCCTTGATGGAAGCATGACAGATGGTTACCATAGTTACAGTATCTTAGTAATCACTTCAGCTGACACTATTTAAGCGCTTGTTTCATCTCTTATGCCTTTCAAATTCACAATGCACCCCATTCCCTCCTTTCAAAAAGAAAACATCCTTTCTCCGGCCTCTAATGGTCATTCTACTCAGAATATTGCTTCCAGACTAGGTGTCAGCAAGTCTACTGTCTCTAGGGTACACAGGGATCTTCCTCCCAACAGACCTACACCTCTCTCTGGCTGTCCCTCTAAGCTTTCAGCTATTTCTCAACATGCTATTATTACTCAAATCACTACAGGCAGAGCTGCCAATGCTGTCCAGGTTACCCACCATATCAATTCCATCATCCCTAATCCAGTATCCTCACAAACAGTGAGAAGGTTTCTCAAAATTCATTCATTCAAAGCTGTAACAAAAAAGAAAAAATCACTTCTTGCTATAAGGAATAGGAAGAAGCACTTAGCCTTTGCCCTGAAGTACCAGGGGAATGGACTGTTAAGGACTGGAAAAGGGTTATTTGGTCAGATGAGACCAAAATAAACAGGATAGGGTCAGATGAAAGGGAATGGATATGGAAACAGGCAGGTGAGGGCCTTATTAGCAGAGAGGTTCAGGGAACAGTGAAATTTGAAGGAGGAAATATCATGGTATGGGGGTGTATGGGTTGGAAAGGTGTTGGGCACCTTGCAGAGATTGAGGGAAGGATGGATGCCAACCAATATGTGGACATTTTGAAGGACAGCTTGCTTCCCAGCTTGGAAGAATCTGAAATTTCTTTGGAGGATATTATCTTTTAACAGGACAATGACCCCAAACATACCTTCAAAAAGGCTAAAAAGTGGATGGAAGACAATGATATCAATGTCCTAGATTGGCCTCCACAATCTCCAGATCTTAATCCCATTGAACACCTCTGGCATCATATTAAAAAGGAACTTGCCAAGTATCTCATGTCTTGCTTCACAGGTATATGTGTTGTAATATCTGCATTTGAGATGTGGCAGTACACTTACTGCTTATGTAAGCAGTGCTACATCGCAGCTAGAATACTGTAGTTTTACCTTAGTGATTAGACACTAAGCTTCCTACAGAGCACAGCTACTATTTCAAAAATATGCTCACCCTCTCCCTTATGATCCTGTTACAATTCACTTACATTTTTCCCTATCTTTGCCCTTTGCCCTGCTTAGTCATCAGGACTTACTCTCCTTGCCTGATTCTCTTGTATCGGGCTTGTGCTCCACACTGACTCATCACTCCTCTTTTGCTATTCATTACATTACTCATCCACTCAGTCAGCTCTATTTATCCTTTGCTTGTTCCTGTATGTTTCCCTTTGTTCCACAGGTAGTATATAAACCCACCTCATAGTCTACAATATCCCCAGCTTAGACCTACTCAGCAATCTACCTAATCTCCTCTCCTTGTGTTCTTGCTCCACACCTTGAGTGAGTGCTCTGCTCAGACCCTTGTCCCCTTGCCCCCAGCCAACTATCCTGATGGGCTGACCCCCTGTCCCTCTGCTAGCCATTGCTAGGCAGAACCCTTGACCCTGCCATCCACAGACTACATTCCTTGTCCTTTGTCTTGTGGCAGCCATCCACTAACCACTCCCTTCACCCCTCATCTCATGGAAACTGCCTGCTAGCCACTCTCCTCATCCCTTGTCTCATGGCAACTGCCCACTAGCCACTCCCCTTGTCCCTCATCTCATGGTAGCTGTCTGCTGACTATAGAGAGGATGGAGTAATTAGAATTACAAATGCAGAACAGAATTTTGGCCCAAATAAAAACTGGGGCATGTTCATAGACCCATTGGGATGTCCCAGTTAAAATTTTGAAGAACACGGCGGTCAGAATAATCTGTTACAAGTGATAGAAGGACGATAGGGGAGACATATCATAAGTTGTCTGAAAAAGATACAAGAGCATTCCTGGTGGTTTTATCACACTTCTAGGACATTGTATACATTGGGGAAACACGATTTGGAGTGGTGGGATACATCCCTGGTTCAACTGACCATAGTCTGTATGACTGACTAGGAAATGATAATCCAAGTTGACCAAGTAAACCACAGGACCATCCCTGATGATTGTATCACACTTCTAGGACATTGTATATATTGGAGAAACACAATTTAGAGTGGTGGGATATGTCCCTGATTCAATTGACCATAGTCTGTATGACTGACTAGGAGATGATAATCCAAGTCAACCAAATAAAACACAGGACCATCCCTGATAATTGTATCACACTTCCAGGACATTGTATACATTGGGTAAACATTATTTTGAGTGGTGGGATGCATCCCTGATTCAATTGACCAGACTGTATAACTGACTAGGAAAAACACAGGATCATCCTTGATGATTATAACACACTTTCAGAACATTGTATATATTGGAGAAACACCATTTGGACTAATGGCTAGTGTTCTTGATTCAAGTGACTACTGAACTCATGACCTCAACTATTAGGTGATCAACAACATATACATTCAGTCTGTTTCATCCAAATCTCCCTCATCCTCATTCTCCTCATTCTCCTCTTCTGTCTCCTCATTGTCATCTTTATCTTCTACCACCCCTCTCAGAATACCCTGCTCCTTTTCCTGCTCCTGTAAGCTCACTTCTTGCCTTCTCATAGGAGGTTTTCTAGCATTTCTGGATTTTAATGATTTTCTGCTTCTCTGCTTTTTTAATCTTCACCTCTCCATCACCAATGCCTTGCTTGCTATCAGCTCTTCATACCCAGCATGCTCCAAGAGATCCATATACAGTTGATTTTGTGGTTTCAGAAGATGCATTACCTTTTTTCATGCCTGTTTTCCTTCTTTCTCCTGAGATCTTGTAGAGCTTTGGATTTGTAATCAATACCACTTTATCATCCTCCAGTCTCCATGTCCTTCCAGGTGTTTTGGAACTTCCTTTGAGTGACTCAGGAAGTGTTTGAAGCAGTGAAAATATCTTTCCAAGTCAATCAGTCACTTCAAATTTCCCTGGTTCAGTGTAGTCCATCATCAATTGATGATACTCCCAAATATAACCAGGCTTTGACCAAAAGGAACTCCAGGGTGACCTGTTTGCAGACTTATATTGGGTCTGGAAAGAAGATATTCATCCTCTCTGCAAAGCTAGGCTGACACTGACCAACTCCTGCACTTCCTGGTATGTTAGCATTGCATGCCTTGAATGTACATGTATGAAGAGTCTTGAAGTTGCTATCCACAGTCCATGTTTGGATCACATCTTCCAAGGATGGAGGCTCTGGCCTATTTTCCAGATCTATCAGCCATGTGCTATTTATCTGGATCCAAAGCTGACATATGAACTGAACAAACAGCTTGCCAATGACAGGCTCTAGATGCAACAGTTCACTGGACCACATCCAGGATTGCATGATCAACCAGGGCTGTTCTCAAACTATCTTGATTAACATGGTCCAGATAGGCATATTTCCAACAGGAAACAGTTCCAAATCATCACTTCTGGGCATTCTAGACTGCATATGTAGGTCTGTCATTATTCTTCTTCAGCTTTTCACCCATCAGCTTCAGCACCTCTGCATCATCATGTTGTTGGATGGTCACAAGCAAGGAAGATTCCTCAAGTTCCAAGTCAAACAGGAAGAACATGCTGAATTGCTCGCATATCCTGGAAAATTAGAGAAGAGCCATGGATTCCTGGACATGGTAATCCAAAATGATGGGAGTGCTTGAGGTGCAGCAAATGAGGTGACATATAATGCCAGTAAGCACACCCAAATTGGGAGGTTTGAGATGCTTGACTGTGATCTGAACTAGCTGGAGTGCCCTGACTCACCTGGAAAGGAATTCAAACCAGATCTCAGAGGGCAACCATAGGATCAGATCAGATTCCAAAAATTGTGTAACCTAAAAAATGATCTCTTGCTCAATGACTGTCCAATTATACATAAGATGCATTACCTTATCACACAAGCCTTGCATCACATTTTCTATGGCCATTCCACTCATCCTATACTCATCCCGGACACCATATGACCTCTTCTTCGCCTCTCCAGAATACATAGAAATCACCTCTGCACACTCATTCATGAAGGCATTGGTCAATGCATAGGCATCCTTGTCCATGACAAAGGTAGGCAAGTTGTCATTGGGTCAAACCACCTCATAGCTGAGATTATAGGCACTCCTGAATGCCACATGAGTTTGTCTTGCTTGCTCCTGTGACATTTCCACTTGAATTTCCCCATACTGACTGAGAGTGCATGTATGATGTGCATTGCCTCACAGAAATCCACCAGCACCAAACAAGGCTTCAAGTGCATCCAATCTCCATAGGCCCACCAGCTTTTGATCACAGGTAGGATGAATACTGATACCAATTTCAACCAAGAGTTCTCCGTTCGTGTGGTCCACCATGTATTTCCAGTCTAGGCATGGAATTCCTTTCAGGAGGATGTCCACAGGCAACTCTACATCATTGAGCAGAGATGTCTTTGCCCATAGCTTGACTCCCTTGCACTCCAAAACAAAGAAAAATGACCCATAGTTTGCATACTGGTCTGGATTGTCTCAAATGGTTTCCTCCATGGTGTGCTGGATTTAATGTAATAGCCCCATATTAAAAGGAACTGCCTTGGGAAAGCCTGGCTTCTTGCTCTTGCCCTTGTGTGCCTTGAAGCGCACCTCATCAAGAGTGAGGGATACATATAGCTAACATTGTTGCTCACTGCTGATTCTCTGTAGTACAAGGAGCAATACATGGGAACTTAATGGAGCTGTTGTTATGAAGCCTATCAAGCCTGTCAAGAACATGGCAGCATATGGCAAGGTCAAGCAGCTGTTGCATGAGCTGTCTGATAATGATGACAATAATGACAATGACATACTGGTACCATCATCATTACATGGCAATCCCCAATGACCTTGGCTCCAATAATTCCATGGTTATCTCAATTCCAAGACTCAAATCACCTCCAGCATATCAATTGTACAATGGTGGGGACTCAATGCTGCTAGGTACCCAGTATGGAGCTCTTTGGCTCACAACTACCTGTCAATCATGGTGACATCTGTGTCAAGCAAATGTGCATTCTCATCATCTGCAATCATGATCAGCAAGCAATGCAATCACCTTGCTGGCAATGTTGTTGAAGTGCTTCATCCAACAAGACTTGCTGTTCCATGAGCTGCAGGACACCTCATTACTGTCAGAATATGGGAATGAGGAAGCCCTTCTGTTGAGTCAGGAAGATGAGGACTTGAAGGAGCTGGATGTCCTTAATAGTGATATTATCATGTTGAGTTTAGAGTAGCTAATAGCTAGTCTATCATATTGTTATGCTGTCATCTCTCTGTGGCACAAAGCCAGGGCCTAAGCCAGGCCAGGCCCTGGGCCCCATGAGGCCATCTTTAAGGGCTCGGGCTTTGATTTGGCTGAGCCTGAGCCCTCAAAAGCTGGGCCCTAGCCAGGGCTTTTGGGCCAGGCCAGGTCTGGCACAACACTACCTATGGAGTACCTCACAGAAGGTCAATGGCAAGGGAAAGGGCCATCTCATTCCAAGCACGCCCAAGAAGACAGGTACATATTGTGGTCCCTGCACTAGGGCCTTGGTGATAATGAATTGATATGGTGCTAGGACTGGGAAAATGCTCTCAATATATTTATTCCCCTGAGGGCAGAACATCATCTTCATGCCATGCTGGAGCCTGGCCCCTTGAAGAAATTGAAAGATGGTAAGTACTGTTTTTTTGACATTCACTCAACCTCCTTACAATTATTGGTCCCTAGCTGTTGCACAACCAGTTCCCTGCTTCAACCTGCCCCCAGTAGTTGTGGCTGTGGAGTCACAGCCAGCTACTAGTGCTTGTTTTACCAACTTGGTCTTTCCACTGCATCAGGAAAATAGCACCGCACTTATCCAACCTTATTCATGCTTTGTCACCCGAGTAAGCCGACATTAAGCATGCAGTACGAAAAGTAGGCCAAGGAAGAAAAAAGCCAGGTCTGCAACTTGTCTCA
>JBBPMH010001165.1:0-11107 GCA_038090235.1 Pulveroboletus ravenelii
ACTAGGTAATGTGACTAACCTAAAAGGAGAGACTAAGTAGCATTAGTATAATGTCAATGATGGTAAACCTAAGTGTCTCACCTCAGGCTTCTATTGGTAGAAGACTGAGGTGCGACCAACTCCGAGCAGTACGCTAAGACACTGTCCGTGATTATGTAAGGTGGCACTGTTGCCTAAAACGAGTCTGAAAAGGCATATGCAACAACAAGCGTGTGGAGTTCCTCTCGGATACCTTGTTCCTACTGCGGCCAATCAGAACGGTGACAGGCCTCTGCAAGAGTGGCCGGCTCGAGTGCCTCAGCGGCAGCAGTGCCTTGATCAACTAACATCGTTAGTTCCCGCTCATCAAAATTGAGGCTGTACCTCTCCTCTATAGCTGTGAGCATCTGCTCTTCGGTCCCAGTTGCTTCAGGGATAGTGGGTGGAGGAGGGGGAACAGCAGTCGGAGGAGAGGGGAGTTGTACACCACGAGGGAGGGTAGAGGAGGCAGCCTTGCCATCGATAATATCTAATACGCGCTGGCTCGGCTTTCGGATCTGCTAGGCATGTGGTTCAGGCAGTGCAGGAGGTTCCGGTGGATTGGGTGTGGCTGACAAATCAATGGGTGGAGTCTGCTTGGGTAATAGCGGGGATGTGGCATTGATCAGTGGCATAGCTGGGTTAGCCGATGGCAGTGCACTGGGAAAGGAAATGGGGTGCTGCACTGAGGTGCCGCTGCTCGATAAGGAACTATCCTCCCCCTCGGCGGCATCTGGCACAGGGTCAAAGTAGACCTCACACTCAACAGTGACAGCATGGGTACGTGGCCAGTAGACACAGCAAGCATACTCGGTGCGATCATCGATCCCGATCCACCGCCTGGCCTCAACACGGCCACCTAACTTGGTACCATGGCCAGTCTTGACATGGACCATGGATCCCCATTCACGCAACCCGCTTAAGTCAGGCGCATGACCCATAGCAACCTCATATGGGGACCAACCATCAAGGGCCTTCATAGGTAAGTGATTCTTCAACCATATGACGTGATGAGCAGCCTCTCCCCATGGAAATTTGGGCAGACCACTGGCATGAAGAAGAGTGTGCACCCGCTCGAGTATTGTATGATTGAGCCGCTCAGCAACTCTGTTGTGCTGAGGAGTGTTGTGCGCAGTACAACATTGAACGGTCCCCTGTTCCTTCAGGTATGCCACAAAACCTTTTCCAAGATACTCCCTACCTCGATCAGAGTGAAGCAGCTTAACCCGGGCAGCAAGCTGCCGGTCAAGCCAAGCCTCAAACCCCCGATAGGCATCAAATGTGTCACTCTTCTGATGCAGGAGGTAGAGGTGAGTCAATCTGGTACAGTCATCGGTGAAAGTGACATAATAACATCGCCCACCAATAGTTGCGACGGGCGCCGGCCCCCACACATCAGTATGCACAATGTCGCCAAGGTGTTCAGCACGTGGCCCCTGGCGCACCTTAGCGATAGGTTTGCATGTAGCCTTTCCATAGATACATGCTTCACAGTGGGTGCTCTCATTTTCATCTGGGTGGTAGGACAATCCAGTGACAAGGCCTTTTTCAGCCAATTCGTGTGCAGTAGAGGGCGCAACATGCCCCAGACAACAGTGCAATTCCATGACTGTGACCCGTTCATCGGCAACATCCGCACAGTCGCCCTCATGCACCACATGGTACAGTCCTTTAGCAGATCGTGGAATGCATCCAATCATCTCTCCATCAGCACCACAGATAGTGCAAAAACCCTGGGCAAAGATCATTTGGAGGCCCATCTCATCCAGACGGCCAATCGAGACCAGTGTGTACCCCACCTCCAGTGAGTACAACACTTCAGTTAAGCACAATTTCAATGTGTTTATCCCATTTGGTATCTCGATAATAAGATCACCCACACCAGTGGCAGAAAACTTTTGCTGGTTCGCAGCAGTAAAGGATTTAGGTGGAATCTCTTTCATGCCGATCAGGTGATTATGCTCAGGGGTAATGTGGCAAGTGGTTCCCAAGTCATAAAGCTCGATGCGCTCAGTGGGATGGGTATGGTTGCTAGGATTGCTTCCAATAGCAGGCGCAGCAGAGTTGTCATCGCTGTCAGAGTCCTCATCATTCCATCCACAGCCCCATGGACTGTCATCTCCTGCATCGGAGAACCAGTCGCTATCGCTGTCAGCACAGGTATCTTGCGCAGGTACGTCGTCTCCACTGCTGGAAGTGATGGTCTCGAGGTCCGGCAAGGAGTCCTCATTGCTAATGGTCTCCAGATCCGGTAATGGCTCCTCGTCACTGATGACGCCAAAAACTCCATCATCATCATCATCAATTGCTGCCACATGCACACTCCCTGCTTGGTGCGTGACCCCCTTTTTATCCCCATTGGTGGCTTTGTCACATTTCGCAGCAAGATGCTGGTCAGATCCACAGGTCCAACATAGCCGCTTTGGCCTATTGTCACGAGAGAAGTGAGTTCCTCAGCCATGTCCTCATCCTCTGGTAGAAGTTACAACAGCCATAGTCTCGTCACGGTCCTTGTGATCACTGTGAGAGGTATACTTTGTTTTCTGTCGGTCGGCTTCCTCGCTGATGAGTGATATCAAGGTGTCAGGCTCAATAGTTTGTGATTTGGCATAGAGGCGAGCTGCCGCAAGTTGGCTCGAGGCGAAGTTTGCCAGGGAGTTAGGGAGGGATCGAATGATGGTGGAGTGGTAATCTTTTTCATTGATATTGACACCAACAGATGCTAACTCTTCGCGCTTGGTTCGCAGCCCATCCAGAAATTGGTGGACATCTCCTCCCTTGGCCATCTTCATCTCGAGGAACTGGCTGTGCAGCTCTGTCTATGCATATGTCTCTTTTTCAGTGTACTCGCGTACGATCTCTGACCACATCTTCTCGACAGTAACCAGCTTCTTTACCTTCAGTGCAGTCGAGTCAGGGATTCATTGGGTAAGTAGGTGCTTCGAAATTCCTTCGTTCTTTTTCCACTTATCAATTACCACCTTTTCATCATCCGTCGGAGGGCTCTGACTCGTCGGCATTGTGGCTGTGCCATCGAAGTGGCCCCATATCTCTTTAGCCTCAATGGTGACCTGGAAATGGAAGGAAAAGATTGCCCAGTTGGTGCCCTTCACATTGAGCTTGGGCACGTTGTTCGGCAAGGTGTCAGTAGTAAGTGAGATGCTGTTCGACATATCGGATAAGGTGAAGATTTCTGATTTGTTATCTATGCAAGGAGCGTGGGGCTCATAACCTAAAAGGTTACGAGGAGCGGCGCGGGAATGGAACGGCTATCAATGAAGATGCTCAGTCGTTGCAGGCAAACAGACTGAGGTGACGAGCAGCGAAAATGGAAACTAAATATATATGTAGTGCCACTCAAATCATAAAGGAATAAAGGAAGAAACAAAGGCTGAAAGGGATCAACAAAGAGAATAAAGGAAAACAAAAGAGTATCGTATTAAATCTTGAGCTACAAATGTGAAGCAAGTCTGACACGTGGCTGCGCGCATGGTTGTCCATTTCCAACAGGAGGTTCTTCATCTGAAGGTAAAGCTGGCTCAGATCCATGCTGGCCAAGCAGATGGTGATGCGTCCGCTGGTCATTCTTCTGCTACTCTTGCACCTGGTGATTAACCTGTTGAAACATCTTTGTCCAACATATAGTTGTATGCTGCCATTCCATCAAATTCTTGCCATTTTTTCCTCTGTATGCATCTGTCTCTGTATTGTCAATGTAGTACAGCACTTCATGTTTGAAATGGACTCAATACGATCATGTTTTAATTGCGGTATCCGAATCTTAAACTAAATGTGGATATGGCATTGTTCAAACAACCTTTGCATCAAATGACCCCGAAAGTGCTGACCTTGCATTCCCCCCTCTTGTTCTCCTCCTCCAAAGTCATCTCCTGCCTCTTCATCCCACCCCTCAGCCTCATTTATTGCCCACTGCATTGTATCTTCATTCAGTACCTCTTCAAAACGGATTATCATGTTATGGAGGATCATGCAACATGTGATCCAGTAGACCACCACATGTAAGTCCTCGTCTTTTTCCATCTTCAGTCTGAGTTCCCACAGTGACTGGAAATGGCCTTTGAGGGCTGCGAACGCATGCTCAACTCTGATGTGAACCTACGAGATGCTGAGAACCAGGTCTCTGTCTGTTTTATCTGCGGTACATACCTTTGATAAATAACAGTTATAGATATTCTGTCTACATGTAAGCCACCTCCCGCGCGGCTTCTTGAAGGGAACTACACACCAAGTTTCACTGGGATATGCCAAGTCGGCCCAGATCCAGTGATGTGCTGGAATCAGGTTGGCCGGGTCCTGGGACATATGCGTTCCTTGGAATGCATATGCATCATGCATGCTACCAGGTTGGCCCAGTGCATAGTCGACTATCATTAGGTTGTGAGGCATAATAATTGCCTCCAATTCAAGGTAAGTTCAATTTAATACTGGTACCTATTTGTACTTACCTGACAGTTCAACGAAAATCATGCCTTTTGATCATAAAAACCATCCCTGAACATCTCTGGCCTAGCATGCAAATTGATTGCTGAGCCGTCTGCTGCAAACACCCCATTCCTCCATGCACAACAAGTTCGTGACTTGGTGAACAACTGCGCATGTCACAGCTCCTTAGAGTGAGTACCTGGGATATAGATGAACTTGTCATGCTGATCTAAAATAGCAGCCATTACATGGTGCATGCAATTCACCACCGTCCCAACGCTAACACCAGCCCACTGCCTAACATCTTCTGGTGAGCATGCATTCCTGTAATGCCCCGTGCGATTCAGGAATATTGCGAGCTGTATGGATATCGGTAACTGTTTGTTATTTGATTGGTTTTGAAACACCGGATGACCACTGATTTGATCCAAGATTTTGTCAAATACTGCAGGATTGATGCGAAGTTTTTTCCGAAACAATGATGGGCGATGTTCTGTGAAGTTTTCCAGCAGCAGGAGTTGAGACAATTTCAGTATCAGCTCCTCTGGGCACTCAAGCACCCACGCAGCCTCAACTTCATCACATAGTGCCTGGATTTCACTCAGCAGGTGAGTATATAGCGCAGCGATCAGCTCCGTTGTTAAGATCATGTTGTTCGACTCAGAATCGACTGATATTGATCCCTGTGTAGAAAAGAAAGGAGATACAGGCGAGAGCGGGGACAAGACCATCGGGCTGAAGGATGTATCGGATGATGTATCAGTCCAATCGGTGAGCTCTAGATCACTATCTTCTTCTAGATGCACGCTAATTTTATTGTTTCGCATCTGTGCAGTATTGAGGATGGTATTATCCAGTAGCTGTAGCATTTCTCTGTGGAGAGATACTCTGGGCATGTTGGCGATCAGTGGACAGTATGATATGTAGAATATTCAAATATTATCTACGGTACATGGTACAAAAACGGTCTCATCGTCAAAAGCAATCTGAAAGCGGACACATATCTATATTTGGATGAAGCAATGAGGTTGTCGGAGCTTAAAGCCAGGCGAGAACTCAAGCAGTTTAGGTAGGGTTAAGCGGCTGAGATTTGTTGGCTGAGTGAGCACTGAATACCACTACTATATCAAATCTATTCTAATAGTGGAATTCAAAGTTCACTGAGCTGACAAATCTCACCCACCAAACCCTAGCTAAACCTAACTTCATCCTCAGGAGCCCTCAAGGTAATGAGTAAAGGCCTCAAAGATGGCCAGGAGTTCCTTATCATGAGTGTTGTAGTTCAACTCTGGAGAGGTTAGCATGCAGGAGAAGAAGGTGACAGGGTGGACCTCATTGTCAGAGCAAACGATGGAAAGGATGCCGGCAATGGCGTAGTCGGAGGCATCAGTCTCAATGATAAGGGAGGCATTGGGCACCCAATGGGTAAGGATGGGCATGGAGGTGAAGATGGCCTTGAGGGCATTGAAGGCGGAGTGACAATTGTCTGTAAAGTTCCAAGGAGTGTCTTTATGAGTGAGGTGAGTGAGTGGAACGACAATGTTGGAGTAGTTGTGGATAAAGCAGTGATAGAAATTCACAAGTCTGAGGAAGGACTGGATGTCCTTTACCTTCCAGGGTTCCGGCCAATCGGAGATGGCCTTCACCTTGTCAGCAGACATGGAAAGGCCATTGGTGGACAGGCAGAACCCGAGGTATTCAACAGAGTCGGCATAGAACTCACACTTCTCAGGTTTGGCATACAAGCTATGCTTGTGGAGGTGTTGGAGGACTTCACAGATGTGCTTCTTATAGGACTCGACATCAGAGGAGTAGATCAGGATATTGTTAAGGTAGACAATGACACAAACATCAAGGAGATCACTAAAGATACTATTCACGAACCTCTGGAATGCCACAGGGGCATTGGTGAGTCCAAAGGGCATGACACACCACTCGAAGGAGCCGTAGTGAGTGCGGAAGGTGATCTTTCACTCATCGCCTTCAGTGACGCAGACCAGATGGTACATGTGGCAGAGGTCAAGCTTGGTGTAGATGCGTGCCTTGGACGGAGTGTCCAGGAGGTTGGAAATGAGAGGAAGCAGATAGCGATCCTTTTTGGTGAGTTTGTTGAGGCCACAGAAGTCGACGCAGAGACAGAGTGAGCCATCCTTCTTGTGAACGAATAGGACTGAAGCTCTGTGGGTGGAGCTGGACTGTCGGATGAAACCATAGCTGAGGTGCTCATCAAGGAACTGATGGAGTGACTCAAGCTCGGTCAGGGAAAGGGAGTAGATGGTACCTAGGGGAGGAGAAGCTCCTTCCTCCATGTTGATCTTCAGATTAAATTCTCAATGCAGAGGGAGTTTGGTTGCCTTGGACTTGCTAAAGACGTCAGCAAAATTGTGGTAGTCCGAAGGGATACTAGAGAGATCTTGTGGAGGTGGCAGAGGCGCTGCAGAAGTTGCGCAGAGCTTCGTGTGGTCCTTGGGACGGAGGTATATCGTAAATTGGGAGCTTCCTTCAAACTTGCAAGTGCGGACGTAGGCTGCTGTGTTAATGAAAGAGATGGGTGGGGCAGGCACATCGGAGAAGGATGGAGTCGAGGAGCCAGGTGCACTGTCAGAGACAGATGGCAGCAGAATCTTGGAGGGAGGTATCTGGGGTGTTGGCACTCATAGTGGACTTGTTCAGAAACTGATATGGCCCAATACCCAGTCAATCAATGGATTGTGATGGGTGAGCCAGATATGTCCAAGGACTAGGATGCAAGAGGAGTCCAATGGAGTGACAAAGAATGTCTCAGAGGTGACATCGCCAGATGGAAAGTGGAGAGAGAGGTCGACAGCATGGGTGATCATCATATTGGATGTTCTGTCAAGAAGGCGGAGTTGTAATGAAGGGACGGAGTAAGTTTCAAGGGCATATTTATTAACAAAGGCAGAGTCTACAAAAAAATGCGTCGAACCGGAATCGACTAAAGCGGAGGCAGAGGAGATGGATGGTGATACAATATCAACAGATAGAGTCAAGGAGTTGGGGTTGGAAAGAGCGGACACATTGAGATGAACCTCCATGGGGACACAGTCAGAGTCAACGCGGTCTCCAAGTTGTGCGGAGTCTCGAAGACCACTGACTATTTTTTTGCCCCCTCAGTGGAGGTGGTCATGTCAGCAGATGGAGTGACCGTGGCAGCCTTAGCCTTCACAGCCTTGGAGGTTGACTTAGGACACTCCTTGGCATTGTGGCCGGGCTTGCTGCAGAAGAGACAGAGTTTGTTGTTAAGACACCACTGACGCTCCTCTGGAGTCAGCTTCCTATCCTTGCCGAGGTGGGAAGAGTTGGCAGAGGACACTTTAGGCATCGACGAGTTGGCAGAGTTAGAGGGTTTAGTGGGAACTGACTGTGAGATTGACTTTGAACTGGAGTTGTGGGAGTTGGAGAGTGAGGAGTTGCCAGATGGCTTGGTGTCTGGCTTGGACGAGGTGGAGGATATGGGCTTGGTCTGGTGGGCTATCTCCAACTTGTGCTTCCAGTACCTAGCGTCGATGGTCTGGGCTAGGGTGCGGAGCTTGGGCAGGGTTGTGGGTTTGCCCACCTGGGAGATCTTGTCCTTGATCTGATCTGGGAGGCCATTGTAGAAAATGTGGCAGAGGGCCCCGGACCTATAGCCATGGACTTGGCTGGCCAATCAGTTGAACTCCATGATGTACTTATTCATCTGCTGGGCGTCCTTCATGACCAAACTGTCTAGGCAGTGCTCCGCATCGCTGATGGGGTTGTGTGGACCAAAGTTCTCGCAGAGTTTGTGGACGAATTCATGATAGTTGTCCATCCAGATGGGGCAGAGAATGTCGTCATAGGAGTTAAGGATATCAGGCTTGAACCACTTGAGCGCCATACCAGTGAGGTATGACTGTGCAAAAGTGACCTTTGCCCGATCAGTCCAGAACGCCTTGGGGCAGTCCTGGAAGTTGAGCTTGCACTACACCAGGAAGGCACGGAGCTTCTTTTGGTCCATGCCATCAAAGGTGTCGGGCTCGTGGACCTTGGTGCAGAGTGATGACGAAAACTTGTCTGACTTAGCTGACTTGGCTAAAGTCATGATAGCCTTGGTCAGAGCTAATAATGGGGCAGATTCAGGGTCAGGAGGTGCGAATAGATCCCTGATAGGGATGTCTTCATCTTCATTATCATTGTCATCCACATTGTGGTTGTCATTGCCGCTGTCATTATTGCCAGGGTTGGGGTCATTCCCGGGGTCTGATGGAGGTGGGTTGGGCAGGGGACAACAAGCGGACAACATTGGGGTGTGGGGGTCACCTGCCGGCTCGTCCAGAGTGGTGTGGCGAGAAAATAAGAGGAAGTCACCTGTGCCAGAGTCGATTTGACTCGGCATGTGAGGTTCTTCATCAGAGAGGGTGGTGAGGACAGAAGTTGGAACTACTTCCTGTGTGTGAGAGTGCACATGAGTCTGAACAGTACGGGACATGATAAGTAAAATAGGATTGACAGTTTGAGTTTGAATATACTGTCAAGGTCTGCTCTGCTCCACTGCTAACTCCAATAGGAGAGCGCGAAGGGGGTACTGAGCAGAGGTCAGAGGTGTGAGGCCTTCGGCTTCAGCAACTCGGGGTGGAGTGCTGTGCCCTGGTGATCCCAGGGCCTCATATTTCAGAGGTTGGACAGAGAGGGGTCAAAGGGACAGAGACAGAATCTGTCAGATGGGAGGGAGGACAGAGAAGAGAAGATAGCAGAGAAGAAGAAAGGACTAAAAGACTTTAATATTCAAACTGAGGAGTAAGTCCTTAGCGGATCGGACTTATATACAGGAGGGCAGAGGCGGTACAGTATGTATGAGCACATAGTACAGAGGTGGAACCATGTGGAGGTGTATCTAAGTGAGATATGGAGAGCTAAGTGAGAATGTGGCATACACAGAGAATGGAGAGATGGAGAATGGAACTGGGTACCGGCCTAGGAATAACTGGCACCACAGTCGGAGCTATGGTACAGAGTATCAGAACGACAAGAGAAAAGTATCTAAGTATGAAGCAGAGTGAGCGGAATACATGCAGAGTGAGCAGAGGTGTCATGGTCATGACAGGAGCCCACCAATGAGCAAAACATACCAGAAGCTTTCATTAGCTTGCAGGAGGAGCTAAACTACCAAACTTTCACAGGTGCTGCTGATGTGTCGGAGGAGGACATGCTTCCGAGCACGATAAGGGAGGCTTATGAACTCCCAGATGGAAACCTGTGGAGGTCTGCCATAAAAGATGAGCTCCGCAGTCTAAACACAAACAGTGTGTATGAGACTGTTCCAATTCCCGATGGAGTAACTCTGATTACCTCCAAATCTGTGTTCCACATCAAACAAAATCAGGATAGGAAAATTGAGCACTACAATGTGCAGATCGTAGCCCAAGGATTCACACAAAAGGAAGAAGTTGATTATCAGGAGGTTTTTGCCCCAGTCACAAATCTGGATTCCATCCAGACAATCATTGCTCTAGCTGCAAAATACAACCTTGAACTAGATCAAATGGATGTCTCCACAGCATACTTGAACAGTGAACTGGAGGAGAAGCTATACCTACTACCTTCGGAAGAAATTCTGATCCAACCTGGATACTGCTGGAAACTCTGATGGTCCCTGTATGGACTCAAACAGGCAGGACAGACGTGGAACAAAACACTTGACAAAAAGCTAGGTGAACTCAGTTTCATCCACCTGAATGCAGAAACCTGTCTGTATGTGCTCTGAAAGTCAAACGAAATATGTTTCCTAGTTGTCTATGTTGATGATCTCCTTCTCGCAGTGAGTTCCAGGAGTTACATGAACTCCATAAAGGCCATGCTCTCATCCACCTTCAAAATGCATGATTTGGGAGAGGCCAAATATTTACTCAGAATTGAAATACGTAGAGACTGCAAACTCCAGACAATCACCTTGTCCCAGTTGCAATATGTGCAAATCGTTCTAGAATGGACCAGAATATCTGACTCTGCCCCCATTTGGACCCCAATGGTCCACAGAACTTCTTTGTCCATAAATGATCCGCTGGACAACTCTATTCTCCCAGAGATCCAAATTGGAAAGAAACGAGTGTCCTATCTCACAGTTATAGATTCACTCATATATTTGATACTCAGAACCCAACCAGATCTGGCCTACTCCATTGAAACACTTAGCCACTTCAGCATAGCCCCAAAGGCATGCCATTGGAAGCAGCCAAGCATGTCCTCCATTATGTCTGTATGACACCAGATATGGAACTCCAATACGATGGGAGCAATACTTCTATGGACTCTGATTTCCATGGGTACTCAGACACTGGTTGGTCACAGGACCTAGATAATTCACGTTCCACCTCCGGTTTCCTCTTTCTCAGTCAATGTGGAACCATCTCTTGGGCTAGCAAGCAACAAAGCATGGTCACACTGTCCACCACTGAATCAGAGTACAGTGACTCCCAAAACTGTTCCAATGTTTGGTAATTTTGTAGTGTACATAAAATAGCAGTTGTAGGCGTGGGAATCCCGCTTAGTTTTGGTGGGAGAATGTAATGTACTGACTCGTGGCTACCTGCTGACCTAATGATTATGTAATTCGGCCCAGGGAATGCAGAGATACATTCATTTTAAAACAGGATATCATTGGAAT
>JBBPMH010001166.1:0-11096 GCA_038090235.1 Pulveroboletus ravenelii
CAGAGCCAAGGCGCGGTGATCTTGTCGGTCAAGGAAGGCAAGATTTTTATTTTGAGGTATGAATGAGCGAGGGGAAGCGTGAGATGGGTTGGGTTGGTGCCGTGTAACAGATGATGTACGTAGCAAGGCAAGTTTTAGAAAGAGAGACAGTCTGTACACCTTCGATACTAGTACTTATGTCTGTAGTACATAATTGGCACGTAGCCGGAAATTGGGTCCACGATCCTGTCATAGCTTGTCCGTACCTTTTACTCATACCATCCGGCGTATGGACAACCATAGACACTGTCGTCATCACCCGACATGTCAAACTAATTCTTGGGTCCCAGGCGCTTTCAAATCTCTCAAAAGTCGTTGTGAGAGACACGTGCGGGTGGGACAATATGGACGACTATACTGAATTACTACCAAGTTCCTAGGACTCTGACGTTAAACTGAATGACAGACAGACTCATTCAAGCATCCTAAGGGATGCCCCTTGACCTACCCCGCGCCCAGTTCTACCTACTACCAATCTGCGTATGGACCAGCAGTGGAGCGTCCACTCGCTCTACTATATGATACAGCTCAAAACAGAGTTTCTGTTCTTGTCCGTTTTGCTGACTCTTCTTAGTAAGGTGTCATGCTCGCCGCTCTCGAACAGCAACCATTGCAGTAGTATCTCGCACCACATTATAATGGGTCTCGCTGCAACGACCGCCGCTCGAGTACAGCCAGATGTGACACTTGGAGGAGTCGGCAAACAGATAGGATAAAACACTTGTTCTCGGTTTGTAGAACAAGTAGATATTCCATGCGTGGATTGGTAGTAAGCGGAAATAGGGCGTGTTGAACGTTCAGCGTGCCATGATGGGCTATGGTTGCAAAGATACCAACAAAGACTTGATCTACGATACAACACAAGACAGCGGACAAACGGCGCAGAATCGCGTAAAGAACATAAATACGCAGCGACTCTCGGACTTTTAACCAAACGCTGCTCAGTTATCCAAGATATCAGTGATCATCCATGATATCAGTGACTGTCTCGAGCGCGACCTTGGGCTTGAGCAGGACCTTTGTCTCCCACTGTTTCTCCCCGGTCATTCCCGGTACCCGTGTCTTCTTCCAGAGACCCAGTTCTGTCGTACACAGCACCTTGGGAATGTTGTTTGCTCCTTCTCTGACCGACACTCCATCATCGTCATCGTACGAGTCCTCCATCGTTGTCGTGTCGAACGCAGTCGCTGGCGGGACTGCCATTACCTCGAAATCGCCCGAGGCAACGTCTTCGCCAACGACCTTATTCACATGCATGGCTAAAGAAACTAGTGAAACGAGTTTGTCGGTGAATTTGGAAGAGAGAGTAGAGGAAACACCCGATCTTGGCACCCTGCATCCAGCGGTGAGAAGGATGTCGCTGAGATCAGAGACTATTCTGTTCACGATTTCGAGTGTCATCTGTGAGTCGTCGAATGTTGTCGACGGGACGTGCGCACGCGTGAGAGCGCGCCAACGGGCAGCGATCGTCTGTCCCTCTAGTTACGGCTGTGAGTATATTTTATTCTCTTTCTTTTTTGAGGAACGACTACTCACCCTTTTCATGTACGCCACGGTAGATGGCATCGATAAACCGGTTTTGGTTCTCGTCTCCGCTAATAATGCAAGCGCCTGCGATCCAGCGTAGATGGTGCACTAGACACGCCTGGAACGCAATCTGTATCAAAATAGGATCGTCCTTGTGCTTTTTTATGCCGAGAAAGTTGACAATGGCGTCTCCGATGATATCCGATGCTCGTTTGCAAGCCGCCAATTGTTCCTTCGTTTTGAGCGCTCGCTTCATCGTCTCACGGAAAAATAATGACTCGACCGTGGACTCTGCCATGAACGCAGTGTTTTGCATCACTTCCGCGTTAAGCCCCTGGAGCGCGCTGGTGATCTCGGTTCCAGATAACGCACCAGCCCTTCTGAGGAAACTCTGTGCGCCTTTGGCCCCCAAGATCTGATCCTCCGGGCGCGTCAAGAGGTGACTGAACTCTTTCTTCAACGCTGACGATTCCTCTCGTGCACTCTGAAGCTCCTTGCTTTGAATGTCCAGACGTTGATTAAGCTCGGCAGTGGTCCGGTTCGAATCCCTTGTATTGGAGAGCTCACAGCGAAGAGCCTCGATCTCACGACGGCTTTCGTCCAGCTTGGGAATATATGCGTCGAGCGATTTCCTGACTTCTCGGAGTTCCGAATGGGCCCGCGTACAATCACGGTTAGCTTCCTCGAGCGCTGCTTTCAACTGTTCGGTTTCCCTTGTGTGCGCTAGCTTGAGTCGGTCGATTTCCGCACTGAGATTTTCTTTGATAGACTCCCTATCTTTTTGTATGCGTTCGCGTTCAGCGGTAAGTCGTTCAACTCGTTGAGCATGGCCCCGTAAGTTCACTCGTAGCGTGTCCGCCTCCCCCTTGTGAGCCTCCCGAGCAGCATTCAACTCTCCCTCCAGCTTCTCCGCCTCAGCATGCATCCTGGAGCATTGCTCTTCCATTTCCTCCCGTGCGGCGTTCAGCTGCTCAATTTCTTTTGCATGGAATGCCTCGAGTCGCTCGATCTCCGCATTGATGTCTCCTTTCGAGTCCTTCGTATCGAAAAGCTCACAATAAAGAGCGTCTATCTCGTGAGGGCTTTCATACAGCTTCGGGTGTGCGTGGAGCGATTTTCTGACCTCTCGGAGCTCTGAATGCGCCTGTGTTCTATCATCGTTGGCTTCCTCAAGCTCTGTTTTCAATCGCTCGGTCTCTTTTGCGTGCGCCAGTTTGAGCCGCTCGATCTCTGCACTGAGGTTCCCTCTGACGGACTCTCCGTCTTTCCATCCGTGCTCGCGCTCAACGATCAGTTGTTGAACTCGCTGAGCGTGCTCCTGTAAGCCCGTTTTCAACCTCTCAACCTCCTCCTTGTGCGCCTTGCCAGCAGCATCCAATTCTTCCTTCGGCTTCGCCACCTCAGCCTGCATCTTGGAGCGCTCACGTTCCATCTCTTCGCGTGCGTCATCCAGCTGTTGTGCATGTCGCCGAAGTATAATTTTGAGCTTCTCATTTTCCTCCTTGAGTGCATCCACCACGCCAACGGTAATCGTGTCGGGTTCCCCTTCCTGTTCCTTTTCTCCTTCCGGGAGGACACTGAACCAAACGTCTGTTTCCATCCGTCCCCACCACTCGCCCTCTGCCCTGTACTGCGTGGTGAGCGGCGCCTCAACCTGCTGGCGCAATTGGTCCCTTTCCTCGAGGGACTGGAGAGGCGGGGGGCACTGATGCGTACTCTCTGGCTTGCGCTGCACCGCAAGCGACCCTCCGACCTGCTGACGCAATCGATCCCTTTCATTCTGTCGCTGGGCAGATGGGACTGGGGACGGTGTCCCATGTGGGCGGCCACCACCGCCGTCCACGTGGCTATATTCGAGGCGCTCGGAAGTGTCCTTGTTGACGTCGGACAACGAAGGCGAGCTATTTTTGACCTGCAGCCAATGTACATCATGTGCTGGACGGGGTGAGCGTTCAGGGATTGTGGTGGTTGTGGATTTAGGTATGGGAGGTGCGCGTCCAGGCATACTGTCCCGCTTCGGGGCTGGGGGCCAGATGCCTGCGAACATTGCGACAATCAAGTGTTGGAGTTTCTAGTTTGGATAAGGAGGAGGGGGAGGAAAACGCTCGACAGCTCCAAGAGAGTAAGCAGCGAGCAACGAGAAATAAATTGCCACTAGGTGGCCGACAAGACCACGTGTAGAAACGGTCGTCGGTGGTTGATTATAGAGGTCGCTGCGAATGTGCTCAGACGACAGATGATGTCTTCGCAGAGGATTTACCTTGGAATAGAATAGACGGTACTGATATACTGAACTCGACTCGATGGATGTGGCAGCTGGAAATAAAGGGTGAAGAAGGGAGTGCGTGTTCACTCATTCTGCGCCCAGACACTCCTTCGGGCAAGGGTCTAGGCAGGGCCTGTTGGCTAGGCCACTGACACGTTTCAGTGACGTTCTGCGTTGCGGCCACCTGCATGATCACTACACTAGGATCCTGTGACTAGCCACGAGCCCGAGCCAATAGTAACTCCATCATCAGTGTGCAGGAACCCTGACCTGTGTTCAAGCGCTTCTGCATCTTGGAAGAGTCCATGCTAGGCTGTACTCTTCATCGGGGAACAGAAATGTTACCTCGTAGAAACCAAGCTACATTGTAACCAATTCTTCGCAACCGCTACAGCCGCCGAGTCTCCGCATATACTTAGTCACTCTTTCTCACTGACATGCGTATCTCATTTTGTTCGTGCCACAGCGATGCCTCCTGGACGACGCCTATTAGCTCTTCACATCTTCACAACTGTTCCTATGCATATCGTTGTCTCCCTCGTCTACTAATCCTTCGTACAATACGGGTTACAACTTGTCTCTTTCGATCTACCAGCCCAAGCAATTCATTCACCACTCTTTACTGTCCGACCAACCTCGGATATCCGTTGCTATTTGCAAACCACCCCCGCCTACGTCACAACATCTCCCTCTTCTTCTCAATTCTTCATCTCGTCTCGCCGTCCACGGCGTCGACCACCGATTCAACAACTACCTTGGGCTTCAAGAGTATGATGGTCTTGAATTCGACCACGTCTCCCCGCACTACTTTTTCTGATCTCTGCATGCCCAGTGCGGTCGTGCACAGTACGGCTTTCCCTTTCAAGTCTTCCCCACGTGAATCGAAGTTGGCCATCGTAGCTCCATCGAATATCTTCCCCAAAGTCACGCTGACGGGCCTCAAGTCAGCCGACGTTACCTCTTCGCCCATCGCCTTATTCAACCGTAACGCTATCTTGACGATATCAGAGATACGTTCACCAAAATCATGCGTGAATGTGCGGCGAGCTTCCTCGTAGCTCTTCGTACATCCTGCAGCAACGACGATGGCAGCGAGTGCATCGGCGATACGAGCAACCATCGTCGTGTGCGGATTACCTTCCCGCAGAGCTACCCTCTGTGCGTGTGCACGTGTCAAGGCGCGCCACCGACCTCCCACTGCCTGCGTTTCTGTGCGGTCATCAGTATCAGTGATGCGGTTAAGAGATTGAACTTGACCTGTTTCACGGATGTCGCTGTAGAGCTTCGCTAATGGTTGCTTGACTTGGAGACTGTGCAAGTCCCAAGTCATGATGATCCGGTGCGAAAACTCAACTGCAACACTTTGCAGTGCAATTTGTACAAGGAGACCATTGTCGCTGTGCGATACGGTGCTAATCAGATGTGCCAAGGTGGAGCCAATGATTTTGCTTATCCTGGCGCTGGCTACTTTTATTTCATCTGCGTGGGCCGGTTCACGCGCATAGTCAAAGGAATCGGAAATGAAGGCAGATATCTGCAGAATTTCGGCGTTGAGAGCATCGACCAGAGCAATAACTTCGGCGCCAGACAGCGCATCGGCTTTCGTGAGGTAGACCTGAGCGCCCTTCAACTCACGGCTGCGAGTCTCGAGGAGAGTGGTGACTTCGTCATACTTCGTCTGTAACTGTTGGAGCGCACTCCGGAGGTTATTGAGCTCGGCATCCTTGCCCTCTCGTTCTCGTTTGAACGACTGCGAGAGGGCAGTGGATTCATCAACGACTCTCTGGTGAGACGCCTTCAGCTTAGCGACCTCCCCCGTAAGCTTCCGGTTTTCTTCCTCTGCCCCTTTAAACGACTCATTCCCTTGTTGTAGTGCGTTCCGGAGGTTCTTGAGGTCAACCTCCTTGCTCTCTAGCTGACGTCTCAGGCCGTCGAGCTCTCCTGTCAGCCGCTGGTTCTGCGAAATAACTCTACTTTTTTCATCCTTCTCTCGGAGCAGGGATTGCTGCGTCGCTGCATTGGCCTCCTGCTCTCGTATGAGTGACTGCGATAAGGCGGCGGATTCGTCAATGGCTCTCTGGTGGGATTCCCCGAGCTGGACGATATCTTCTTCGGGCTTGCGAATTTCTTCCGCTGCCCCTTTGGATGACTCTTCCTCGTGTTGAGGCGCGTTCGGGAGGTTCTTCGGCTCAACATCGTTGCTGTCTAGCTGATGGTTTAGGCTATCGAGCTCCCCTGTCGGTTGCCCGTTCTGCGAAACAACTCTACCCTTTTCACCCTTCTTTTGGCGTGGAGACCGTCGTGGCGGCGGCGGCGGCGGCGGCGTACTTTTCTGCCCACACTTAAGTGGCTGCGAGCGGGCGGTGGGTCCGTCAGCGGCCCCCTGTGGGGACGCCTTGGGCCGGGCGGCCTTATTTGTCAACTTCCGATTTTGTTCCTCGTCCTTCGACGTCCTGCCAGATGGCGTGGATGCCTGTATGTGATGCGTAGATGACTTTGACCTGCGGGGAGACATTGAATCGCCCCACAAGCATCACATCTCTCTCCTGTGATCGAAAGCACCGGACCTCACCGAACACGTTGTGTTTGCGTGTCCCTCAGGTGAGAAACTCGAGGATGTGGCTGTGCGCCGTCGTCCTTTGCACCACCGCCGTACTGTGTCACTTAGCTCGCCTTTCACTTAGAACAATTAGTATTACCATTGATAGCACGACTGAGCTCCCCCTGCATTATTATTTTCAGGGAGTTTCATGAGATTGGGAGAACCATCATGGATTGATGGTTGCATCATTCTCAGGAAACAACAAACTCGCAATACTTCATTACAATTCTAATCTGCCACATTTGCGCCCACAGTGGGCCTTCCCTACAACAAAGGGTACGAGTCGCGGCTTGTCCAGAATTCAGGATCCATAGGAAAGACTTGCAAAAGACTATCATACAAGACAAGACAACAGCGGACAACGGTGCAGAGTCGCGTAAAGGACATAAATACGCAGCGACCCCCGGATCGCCGACCAAACGTTGCTCACTCGTCCAAGATATCAATGACCGTCTCGAGCGCGACTTTGGGCTTGAGCAGGACTTTTGTCTCCCACTGACTCTCCCCGGTCATTCCCACACGCGTCTTCTTCGTCAGACCCAGGTCTGTTGCACAAAGTACCCTAGGAATCCTGTTTCTTCTTGCCCTCGCAGGCCTTCCGCTATCGTACGAATCCTCCATCGTCGCCAGGTCGAATGCAGTCGCTGGCGGGACTGTTGTCACCTCGAAATCGCCCGAGGTAACGTCCTCGCCAATGATCTTGTTCACACGCATGGCTAGGGAGGCTAAGGAGGAGAGTTTGTGGCCAAATTTGGAAGAGAGGGCCGAGGCAATGTCCGATTTTTGGGCGTTGCATCTAGTAGCGAGGAAGATGTCACTGAGACAAGAGACTATGTTATTCGTGATTTGGAGCGCAGTCTGCGACTCGTCGAGTGGCACCGATGGGACGTGCGCACGCGTGATGGCACGCCAACGGCCGGCAATCGTCTGTGCCTCTGGTCGCGCCCGTGAGCATTTTCGGTACGTACTTTTTTCATTGAGGAACAACTACTCACCTTTGTCATGCACGCTATGGTAAATCGCATCGATAAGCCGGTTTTGGTTCTCGTCTCCGCCAATGATCCAAGCGCATGCAATCCAGCGTAAGTGATACGTCAGACACGCCTGGAACGCGATCTGTATCAAAATGGGATCGTCTTTATGCCTTCTTGTGCTGAGGAAATGGACCAGGGCGCCTCCGATAGCATTCGATGCTCGTGTGCAAGCCGCTAATTGTTCATTCGTTCTGAGCACCTGCCTCGTCGTCTCACGGAAAAATAACTCGGCCATAGACTCTGCCATGAATGCAGTACTCTGCATCACTTCCGCATTAAGCCTCTGGAGCATGCTGGTGATCTCAGTGCCAGAAAACGCATCAGCCCTTCTGAGGAAACTCTCCGCGCCTTTAGGCCCCGAGATCCGATCCTCCAGGTGCGTCAAGAGATGATCGAACTCCTTCTTCAACGCTGATGACTCCTCTCGTGCACTCTGAAGTTCCTTGCTTTGAATGTCCAGACGCTGCTTGAGCTCGGCAGTGGTCCGGTTCGAATCCTTCGCATTGGAGAGCTCACGGCGAAGAGCCTCGATCTCATGACGGCTTTCGTCCAGCTTAGGAGTATATGCGTCGAGTGATTCCCTGACTTCTTGCAGTTCTAAATGGGCCTGTGTACGATCACGGTTAGCTTCCTCGAGCGCTGCTTTGAACTGTTCGGCCTCCCTCGTGTGCGCTAGCTTGAGTCGCTCGGTTTCCGCATTAAGATTTTCTCTGATAAACTCCACCTCCCCCTTGTGCGCCTCCCCAGCAGCATTCAGCTCTCCTCTCAGCTTTTCCACCTCGTAGTGCGTCTTGGAGCACTGGTGTTTCATTCCTTCTCGTGTGGCGTTCACCTGTTCAATCTCTTTTGCATGTGTTGTCTTGAGCCGCTCGACCTCCGCATTGAGGTTTCCATTCACATCCTTCGCATTGGAAAGCTCACGACGAAGGGTGTCTATCTCGCGGAGGCTTTCACCCAGCTTTGGAATATGTGCGTTGAGCGATTTTCTAACTTCTCGCATCTCTGAAAGCGCCCGCGTTTGATTACGCTTGGCGTTCTCGAGCGCCGTTTTGAGCTTTCCGGTCTCATTTGCGTTCGCCAGCTTGAGCTGCTTGATCTCTGCATCGAGATCCCCTCTAACGGACTCTCCGTCTTTCCGTACGCGCTCGCGATCAACGGTCAGCCGCTCAACCTGTTGAGCGTGCTCCTGTAAGCCCATTTTCAACGTCTCCAGCTCCATCTTGTGCACATCGCGGGTAGTATTCAGTTCTCTCGTCAACCTTTCCACCTCGGATTGCATCTTGAAATGTTCCTGTTTCATAGTCTCCTGTGCAGCGTCCAGTTGTTCCATTTCCTTTGCATGCGATAGCTTAAGCTGCCGAATCTCTGCATTGAGATTTCCATTCAAGTCCTTTGTATTGGAAAGCTGACAGTGAAGAACATCTATCTCGCGAAGGCTTTCGCCCAGCTTGGGAATGTATGCGTCGAGCGATTTTCTGACCTCCCGGAGCTCTAAATGGGCCTGCATTCGATCACTGTTGGCATCCTCGAGCGCCATTTTGAACTGTTCGATCTCTTTTACGTGTGCTGCTTTGAGCTGCTCGATCTCCACACTGAGGTTCCCTCTAATAGACTCTCCGTCTTTCCGTCCGCGCTCGTGCTCAGCGATCAGCTGCTCAACTCGTTGAGCGTGCTCCTGCAAGCCCGTTTTCAACCTCTCAACTTCCCCCTTGTGCGCCTCACCAGCAGCATTCACTTCTCCCTTCAGCTTCGCCGCCTCGGTCTGCATCTTGGAGCGCTCACGTTCCATTTCTCCGCGTGCGATATCCAGTTGCTCTGCATGTTCCCGAAGTGTAGTTTTGAGCTTCTCGTTCTCCTCCCTGAGTGCGTCCACCACAGCAACAATGGCCACACTGGACTCTTTCTCCTCCTCTCCTTCAACCTGTTGATGTAATCGATCCCTCCCCTCATGGGATTGAAGAGGCGGGGGTGGGAGCCACTCGTGCGCGCTCTCTGGGTTGCGCTGTGACGCCTCGAGCTGCTGACGTAATCGGTCCCCCTCCCTCTGCCGGTGGGCAGGTGGGGCTAGGGATGGTGTCCTACGTGGGTGGCCATGTTCAAGGCGCTCAAAAGTAGCCTCATCTTTGACGTCAGATAATGGAGACGACCCATGTTTGAAGTCCATCCATTGCGCGTCGTGTGCTGGAAGGGGTGGGTATTCAGGGATTGTGGTAATGGTAGAATTAGGTGTGAGAGGCGTGGGTCTCAGTAAACTGTTCCGCCTCGAGGTCGAGGGCCAGAAATTAGCCAACATCGCGATGTCTGAGTATTGGGATTTCTAGTGGACAAGTGGGAGGGGGGGACGCACACGATGGTGCGGAAAAAGTAAGCGGCGAATAACAAGTGACGATTTGCAACTAGATGGGCGGCAAGGCCAGGCGTGAAAATGGTTCGTTCCGGACGGTGGCTGGTTACAGAGGTCGCTGCGAGTCTGTTCAGACGACAGAAGAAGCCTCCGAGGGCACAAGACGCTTTACCTTTGGAGACGATGGATGTATTGAGCTCGACTCGGTGATAGCTAAAAGCGAGTGAAGGTGGGTATGCTCACAGTTGAATTCTGCGCCCAGACACTCCTTCAAACGAAGGTCCACACCGGTCCTAAGCCGCATGTTCCATGCCCTGCATCCCTGCCACCTGCATCACACGCGTTTGGATATTGTGGCCGTCCGCAAGCCTGAGGCAACAGCCTCATCACCGTAATCACAGAAGCCCTGGCCTACGCCCAAACGCTTCTGCATCTCTGAAGAGTCTAGGTGTAATTAGACTTCGGCCTTCATAGAACGATAGAGATGTTACCTCGCAAAGCCCGGAGCTAGTACAATACTGTGCCCAATGGTAATGTGTATCATTCTGCTATGCTTGCTGTTGACATCTAATTGAGTGCATACGCAGCGGACTCGGACTAGGGTATAGCATGGGTAGGAGTAACGCCGTGTACGGAGTGCGAACCGAGTCTGCTCTTAGTCGAAGCAGGTGACTAAGCATTCACTAAGCTTGGATATGGAAAGCCGGACAACCGCGCTCAGTCACGCGACTTGCAAATGCAAATGTAACCTTTTATGGTCGTGCGATGATCATGGGACACCGGACACTTTGAAGTGCGGCCCAAAAATATTTGTCAACTCCTTTACCATGTCCGGAGTGTCTCCGACTTGTCAAGAAAATTTGTGCATATGAAATACTGTACACTCAAGACTTGGGTGAATAGATGTAAACTAAATCTGGGCCAGCAGCAAACTCTCTGTGACCTAAGCATCATCTGAATCATCTTCATCAGAGGTAAAGGAGTCCACACAGAAGGATGGATCTGCATCAATCTCATTTGAATCTTCCTCACTTGATTCATCATCCAGAGTCTGATCGTGCTCCTGTGTATTATTGTCCTCTAGACTGTGGTCAGCAGGTGTGAATTGATATTGACTAAGATGAGTCATAACATACGTGGCCCCAGACCATTTGCAATGTTGTTGTTAATAGTGTGCGCTGCGCACTTCGCTTATGTAATCGTACCTTTATCTTTCGGACTTCGCTTCGTATACCTCAGTTGACTCTGACAGTCACTGAGGGTGAGCCACTTTCTTTGTACTAT